>JANHFJ010005017.1:267809-279883 GCA_032468195.1 Cerberus rynchops | reverse complement strand
ATTTATAGAGAGACAGCAGCTCCGGTCACACACTTCTTGCATTGGCACGAAGCAGAAGGCACCAGCCTGAAGATGGCAGTCTAGGTCTGTTTGGGTCTTTTCCTGTGTAAGTTTGAGAATATCTTCGCAACATTTTGGTGAGGTCCCACTGCTTGCTCTGGCACGAAGCAAAAGGCACCAGCCTGAAGATGGCGAGTGAGCATTATTTTGAGAGCAGACAGTTATAATTTCCTTTTTAATGTGGGCTAGTGTGCTCACAGTAAAAAAAATGTTATCTCATCTAATGTTGTCTGCATGATATATGGACTACCCTCCCAAGTCCAGATTTCTTGCTTGAATTTTAAGAATGCATGACATTCAGTGGTGCAACTGAACCAGCTTCACTACTGGTTCAGTGCATGCGTGCATATGCACACCAACCGCGCTACTATACGGCACTTTAAACTACAAATTTTCCATTCTAGACGCTTTCCAGCTGATTGGGAAGGCTGCACAGGTGCACAGAACAGCTGTTTTGCGTAACCCAGGTGAGTAAAAAAACTGAAAAATTAAATAGAATATAAGCAAGAAAAGAACAAGGGTAGGTGGGAGGGCCCAAGCATCATCAGGAGTAGGTGGGGGCCAGGCCAAGCTTCGTCACTGCTACCAGTACAGTAGAATTAGTGCGTCCTGGCTGAATTTCACCACTGATGACATTTATAAGTCTCAATTTATGATCTATTACTATTTGTATATACCTTAATTGTAGTGCCTATGTTTATTTTTCATTAATAATTATCTGTGAGAACATGAAAATAAGATTAACAGGTTGAACATTGTAATGAGACCAACAATTTGATCAGAGAATTCTCACTTTCAGGTGATGCAAAACTCTTATCTCCCAAATCTCAAGATTGTAGTATTTTAGCTTATGCAATAGGAAAACTCACCATAGCAGGGGTGTCAAACTCACATCATCATGACAGCATCACATGCCACATCACACCTTTTTTCCCCTTCTCTAAACCTGGTGTGGGCCTGACCAGTGCATGACGCATCAGGCCTCAAGGCCACAAGTTTGACATCCCTGGTCTACAGCATATTAGATTTGGAGAAGACAATATTACTATAGGGAAATGTGTATGTTTCTAATCCTAAACTCCTTCATTCTACCCAGGAGATATCCTGATCAAAGTTATAAAAAGCAGTAGAGATATGTATTGGCTGTGAGCGGAAAACATGGCTTCCCTTGTGCTCCTTTATATGATCATCAGGGAGACCTGGTATCTTCATGACATCTCCAGCCTAGATCTAGATAATAATGATCATCCTGAAATACCTAGAGTCATTCATCAACCCCCTGCTCAACCTTCTTACCTTCCACTGTTCATCTCCCAACAAAGAGTAGCAGTATATTTAACTTAAAAGTCAATATAAAAGAAACAAAAATATTATAATAATAATAATAATAACCCCCATATCATTGGTACAGAAGAAGACAGCCTTACCCCATCAAGAACTTGTAGCTCTCTAGACAACTTATCCGCAAAGGCCTCTGCGTTAGAGATAGCATATTCACAGCCTTCCATCATTATTTCAATATCTTGCTCTTCTCTAGCGTTTAATTCTTGATATTCATCCACCGCCTCTTCGTCTGCCCCTGCCACATTCTGATTTTCACCACTGGGAACAGCATCTAAAGAGGAGGAGAAAGAGATGGTCATAATTTATGAAAAATGGATACAGCGGCACGCCATCAAAAGCATTCTGGCTAATTTTAATTTTCTTTTTTTTAAAAAAAGAGGAAATATCCATGTAATATAAGCCTCACTGTAAGTCAAGCACATTAAATAAGTAATGTTCTTTAATTTAACATCATATAGCATAAAGAAATTCTGCTTAAACTTCATCCATGTTCTTAATCAGTTACTGAGCTATTAATAAATTGAAAATTTACAATGCTCTATGATTTTTAACCAAATTGCAAAACATATCTATCCTTCTCTTGTTTCAGAAGAGAAAAATAGACATTAACTGTGATGGAAAAACTTAGAAAAATCTGTGCTATTTCCTTCACTTGATAACAATATCAATATTTAGAGTGATAATGTTGGAAGCCATTTACATGAGAAACAATAAAAATGCAATAACAAGGATGTATAGCAACATTCAGCGACAATAATAAAAGGGCATTTCTCTGCAGTGCCTTCTTTCAGACACTTATTTTTTTAATCTGCATGTTATTAAAATACAGCTCATAAAATAAATACTTCTCATAATTAAGGAAGCATTAACAGCTAATTTCGGAACCTATCCTGTTTTTAGTTTAAATTTAATATTGAGGAAAAATTAGGCTAATAATAGTGCCTTATTATTCCTGCTGCTTCTTGATATATCCTGTCTTTAGCAACGATCTTTCAGACACAAAGTTTAAATCTAGCTTCTTAATTACTTTTATAATTATTTATGAGTCCTTTTTAAGGAGCATGGATTAATTACCCATTTATAGTGTACTTTTTTATCCAACTCTCTGAAACATGCTGTATGCATCAATCTCTTTAGGGAAAATCTTTCAGCTTGACCCTCATTAGTTCTCCCGAAAATAAAGAGGGGGGAGTGGGAAGAGTTGCATACAGATTTGCAAGACTCTGTTAGTCTCTGTGTAACATCTTTGCAAGAATCCTGAGAATGCCTGCTGAGGGAATGCTGACTGGGGAATTCTGGGAGTTGAAATCCACACATCTTAAAAGTTGCCAAGTTTGGAAAGCACTGTTCCAGATTTATTGCTCCTCCAGGTTTGCATTTGTTATTCCAGTGTTCATGCTGTCCCTTTTAGAAAAGACCCAGAAACATGCAAATGTAACTTTTCTAGCTTTTCATTTACTAAAGCGGTTTCTGTTATGTATCACTGTTGCTTTTCTGTCTCATTGCACTGTTGATGTCCTCTTGTGCAAGTAGTCCTTGACTTACAACCAATTGCTCAGAGACCATCCAAAGACTGACTCTGAAAAAGGAACTTTCAGATTCAAAGTTCCAACATCTGTCCCACACCCACCCGCCAACCCGTGGCCCCCTGACCACATTTTGGCAACCAGCTCTGTGATTATGGCTGTTTGCAGTGCCCCACTGTCACAAGACTGCAATTTATGACATTTTTTGCTGGAAACTGGTGTTTACTTCCAGTTTATAGCAGTGATGGAATTCAAATTTTTTTACTATTGGTTCTGTGGGTGTGGCTTGGTGGGCGTGGCTGGAGGGGTCATGTGACTGGGTGGGCAGTTTCTGTAAGTAGGGCAATAAAGATTAGGCTAGAAACGACACCAGAATGTTTCTTTCCTGCCTTCCTTACAGGATTAACCCTGTAAAGTGGGAAAAAAACCTAAAGGAGATTTCTTCTAACAACCGGTTCTCCGAACTGCTTAGAAAATTTACTACCGGTTCTAGCGAACCTGCTAGTACCTGCTGAATTTCACCTCTGGATGTAGGGTCTCCTGCTTGAGCAGAGGGTTGGACTAGAAGACCTTCAAGGTTCCTTCTAGCTCTATTCTGATTGTTTGATGTGACAATCAATCAGAATAGAGCTAGGGTGGAGCTTCAATTATGCTGTTATGACTTTTTTTTAACTCCCCCTCCCAAAGATACCGCTTACCACTACAGACTTTTAAACTCCTATTTAAAGAAAGCAGTTATAACATCTCTAAACGAAGAAGTTTGCAATATTGTTTTCAAAAGTACACTCTGTGTTCTTGTGGATGGGTATGTTTTTGATTGTTTCAGTTAAAAGTAAGTAAACATTTACTTGGAGGCATTGTACCCCATATTTAAATATATAAATCACTTACTTGGGTTTTTTTGCAGCTTAAGTGTTTCCTTCCAAAATTGCAGGTATTTAATGTGATTGTCCTTACCTTTTATATAAACTCTGTGCATCCGAGGAGAAAGACATAAATAATTTCCCTCTTTCAATGACTCTATTTGTGAAATAAATGAATGCTATTTTCTCTTGAAAGCAATAATGTGCTGCATCACTGCACTTGGGTGACAACTGGAATGCAAACTCGGATGCATTCTTAGTTACTTAAGTGAGCCATGTTGCCAGGGTTTGCAAGAAAGCCTACTTTAAATACATTAATTTCATACTGATGTCTGATGTTTGTGCTATCTCTTCACATTATTTTAAAGCATTATTAAATAACAGACTCGTGGGTTTTGTTTCCTTTGGGTTTAATGATGCTTCAAATAATCAGAATCATTTTTCAAAGTTCCTATGGCTTTAAAGAGCAGTGCTAGCAATTGACCTCCTACTAATCAATGGACAAGACTGATAAACACTGTATTTTTCGGCATATAATACGCACCTGAGTATAAGAGTATAATTTAGACGAGGAAAACAACAAAAAAATTTTTTTTGGCTCCATGCATCCCATTTTCGGACCTTTTTTGGCCTGTTTTTGAGGCTTTTTTGGCCCATTTTCAGAGCTTTTTTTGGCCCATTTTTTTCCAACCAACCCCAACCGAAAACGGGACAGAAAAAAGCCCCGAAAACAGGCCAGAAAAAGGCCTGTTACTGGGACATGCAGAGGCCAAAAATTGACTGGTGGGTGGGTGGGGCTTCAGCAACATTCACTGTGTAAGATGCATAGACGTTTTCACCCATTTCTTTTGGAAGGGGAAAGTGCATCTTATACACCAAAAAAATACAGTAAGACACATTCAACTTAGAAAAAATTTAACCATGAAATTTCTAATATACATTTTGTCCATTGAAAAGTGGTCGAAGTACCAATTTAATAATGCAGGTTTTTTTTATTAGTAAATGGTGTTCTATTTTCCTCTGATTCGTGATGAGATGGATCCCAAGGAGTGAATGAATATATTCTAGAGGAATAAGTGGCAACTCAGCCTGGATATTACATATGAGAGGAAGAGGACGAAGACAGCCAATTCTTCCCTAACAGTTCACAGAATATATTGTAGATGCAAATAGTAGAATCTTGAATCTGCCAAGGTTTTGCCTATAAGTGTGAACAACAATGAACTCAGCTTAGAAAAGAATTACCTTGTCTTATTCTTTGTTTTAAGGACTGACAAATTTGAGTAGAATCATGTCAGGATTCACCTTCTTTTGATTGCATCATTTCGTATGTAAGCAATTTGATTTATTTAATTAATAATAAGCTACCCATTTCTCTTATATTGTAGCTTAATTTTGCAACTTGCTCTGACTATGACATAATATCTGTAACTATGCATTAAGCTTTTTTTTTTTTTTCAGTTGAAAAAACAGCTTTGTGTTTTGCTTCTGGTATGTTGAAATATCAACTAAATTTGCTGAAGTTTGGATTCATGAATAATGAAGGACAATGAAAGGTTAATTGGATATTTGAGAAAATGAGTCCCGTGCATTTCCGCCCTCCACTAGATGGGCAAGCCATTCCTAAAGGAAACTATCCTCAACCAATTTTATCTTTAAAAAGCTGTTTGACTAAAGCTTTCTGGAGCTTAGTGTGAGGCAGGGACCTAACAATAGACAGTCCTCTCAACAGAATACAGAATTAAGAGTAACATGTAAGTATGAATGTTGTGTCTGGCTGTGTGGCAGAAGGATCTAAATAGAACTTGATTCTCTGGGGCAGAAGAGGACTCAGAATTAATAGTGACCTTTAGCATGGCATTGTTGGTGTGCAGCTGGCTATAGAGATTAAAGATGAACTTGGTGAAGATAAACCAGATTTACAAAGCAGGAAACTGGACTCCAGCCAAAAAAATCTGCAGAGAAGAGGAAACTATTTAGACAGATAGAAAAGAATATCTGTATCACTAGGATTTTGGGTTATCCACTAGGATATAAGCCAGCATTATGAGGCAGCAGCCAAAAAAGCTACTACAATCCTTGGTAGGATTGAGAATCAAAATAATGTTAAGTATTAGTACCACTTTATAAAGCCTTAGTAAGACCACACCTGGAATACTGCATGCAGTTCTGATCACCACATTACAAAAAAGATGTTGAGACTTTGTAAAAAGTGCAACTAAGATGATTAAAGACCTAGAGACTAAAACATATGAAGAATGATTTCAGGAACTGGGTATGGCTAGTTTATAAAAAGGACTAGGGGTGACTTGGTAGCAGTATTCCAGTATTTGAGAGACTGCCACAAAGAGGTGGAGGTCCAAAGCACCAGAAGACAAGAAACAATGGATGGAAAATAATCATGGAGAGAAGCAACCTGGAATTAAGGAGAAACTTCCCAACAGTGAGAACAATTAATCAGAACAGTTTGCCTTCAGAAGTTGTGGGTGCTTCATCACTGGAGGTTTTTAAGAAGACATTGGGCAACCACTTGTCTGAAATGATACAGTATCTCCTGCTTGAGCAGGGGGCTGGACTAGAAAACCTCCAAGGTCCCTTGCAGCTCTATTCTGTTTGATTGATCGGTAAGGAAGTTAGAGTACACACACTTGGCAGCCTTTCATTGTCCTTCAATGATCACAGTTCTTTATTATTACAGATATTTTCATTCTTTCCTGTTAAAACTAAATTGGCTTGAAATGAATGCAGACATTGAGAAGTCTATCTACGTAAGGAGCCTCTTCTATACAGGCAATCTGCCAGGAACATAAGATTATCAATACCAGGTTTAGAAATGATTGACTCTCCAAATGTTATTGTAATTCCAACTCCCAGTGTCTCTTGCTGCAGCCACATGGGCTGAGAATTGTAGCTGAAAGGCCACCAGTTACACATTCCTTGATTTGTCCCTAGGATTTCATACAAGTTTGCAAGTGAGAAGGACCTTTTTCCTCACCAAATGCTTAGTCCTTTTAATGGAAAGGACAGAAATAGATCAGAAACACTCAGTGTATTTACTTTATTTATGAAATACTCAGCAGCTTAGACAGAATATATCATTGAAACGATAGATTCAGTTATATGAATTTTTTTTCTTTGCTGAAATTCTGAATTTGATGGTGCTTGATAAATTCAGTGGAATGCAGATTGCCTGATCCTTGCGCAGTTAAACCAACTGTGCAAGGATCAGGCAATCTGCATTCCACTGAATTTTAGAGAAAGGAAGTATGCAGTTCTAGGCTTATTATCTTGAGAATATAAAAGGCTCTGCATAGGCAGGAAGGTAAACAATAATAAACTTGCATACAATTCCTGTCATGACAATGATCATATGGATAAGAACATTGAAAATTTAAATTACTTTCTTCACCTTTTCTGTTCCTGGTCTCCCAGTTCCCTTTCTATTGTTGCTTGCACATCTTTGCAATATATTCTTTCCTTTTCTCAGACATGGGTGTCTCACTGCAAGGCTAGCAATAAATTTGAGTTGACAAATAGGATTTTAAGTCCAAAAACAAAAAAAAATATTTCAATCATTCTGCAGCCAACAATAAACATGTTAGTTTAGTAATACTTTTTCTTCTAGGAAGAGCTCAAGTGAATGAAGCAGCCCACAGCTTCAAACATCTTAGGGCATTTTAATTTGGCATAAGTCTTGAAGAAATTAGATATTGTGGTTGGATAGCATGGATCCCCTTCTCTAATCACTGCATTGTAGTAGTGCAGTGGTTACAATGCAGTATTGCAGGCTAAATTGGTTGACTGCCAGCAGTTCAATTCTCACCAGCTCAAGGTTGACTCATTCTTCCAAGGTCAGTAAAATGAGGACCCGGATTGTTGGGGGCAATATTCTGACTCTATAAAGTGTGTAGAGAGAGCTATAAGTGTTTTAGCACAGGAATGAGACACCGAAGCGATTCATTTGTGAAATCAGCTCTTTTATTTACAAGCGGCAAAACTCACACAGAACAGAAAGCATGGCAAATTGACATCTATTTATACTATGCACAAAGCGCGTCTTGACCAATCAGAGAGCAGGCTTTTCCCGCTCTCTGATTTCTCCACACCAGAACTCAGTCTCTAGCCATACCATATATGGTATAGAACAATTAGTATAAATTAAGCTTCACTTCTGAATAATATAGGTAGACAACTAAAACTCAGCGGCATTGTTCTTTCAGTCTTAATGTAATCTTAAGCAAAGACAGAAAAACAAAGGTAGTTATCCTTGTCCCAGGTGAATATGCAATGTTTAACAGTTGACCTCAGATTTGCTTATCAGATCATTTTGATTGGAGTTAAGAAAGAGATATGCCACTATTAACTGCAACACTAAGAGCAGAGCCATTCAGCAAAGTATTTACATATTATTGTAGACTAAAGTAAAGTGCTCTTTTCATAGTAGCACAAAGAAACTGCAGTAAAAGAAACTTTTTTGTTCTAGTGAAATGAAGATGCACTTTGTAGATCCCAGACTATTGAACAGCCTGTCCAGCCTTGACTGCAAATATTTAAAAGAGACAAAGTGAATGTTTGATCCTGCTGTATCTTGTATAGATAGATTGCATTCAGAAGCTTTAGAGGTAAACATTAGCAAAACCATGGTAGTAACTAAGGAATTATTCTGTAATTATCACAAAGATGCTGTGTTAGTTTCCATAACATCATAGATGTTTTATTTCAGAGTTGAAAACAGGCTTATCTATAATTGGGAATCAAGAAGACTTTGAACTTGAAAAGGAGACTTCACAGTCTAACAGCCAATGAGTGGATAGAATCACTCCACTTTTGCTCTTCCTTTCTGGAATGAACCCCCAAAGCAGCTAGACATCAGCAGCTGCTGATGTACATATAATATTATTAACCTAAAAATAGGTTAATAATTTGCTCCTACAGAGAAATGTACATTTCCAAAAGGATGGAAGAGCAAGAGAAGTCTGATTTATATAAAATTTGCAGATGCAAATATATATACACGTATGCAGATTCAGAAATTATTATTTCAATGTAAGTGGACATGCAAAGAATGATGATAAAGGGATTCTGTTTAGGTGAACAGTATGTTTTTGGTTAACATTATGCTTTAGATGAACTTTATGTTTTCTCAGTCTATTGTCCCTCTGTTCTCACTTCTAATAGTGTTTTCTTTTTTAAATCACATGTGGACTGGACTGCCTGTACATACAAGAAATCTTTAAATGCAGAACTAACCACTATCAGACAATTCAAACAGAGGGTTGTCTCTTATAAAATAAGATGTACAATCACATTATGAAACTTGACTTGATGTTATTTGAAAATCAGCCATTGGACAGAAATGGATGCAGAAAAGTAGAATATTTGCCATTAGATCATTTGGGAAGAAGGAAGGAACAGGCAGGACTGCCAAAGGCTGGAGATAATATGTGGAAAGTCATATGTGAAGATCAGTGCTAGATTTATTTGCTAGTTTTTATTATTTTCTAATAATGTTAATATCACTTAACAAATGTACATGGCATCCTGATGCTTAATAGTGTCTCTCTCACACACATACACATAATCAACACAACTGATACACATGCACACATAGATTTTGGATAAAATTATTGCTGCTGCTTATTTTTCTACATTCCTATTTTTCTGTATGAGAACATTCCTATCAATCTTCATGCAATAGCTAGAGGACGGTGTGGTAGAACATTTTGGAATAAATATGGGAAAATTTATTAATAAAAAGACATCTCATGGAATTCTGTACACTTTTCCAGATAATAACTTTTTGGATAGGACAAAGACATAAACAGAAAAGTACAAACTTACAGAATGCACATTCAGTAAAGTTCTAAGTGTTTCTCTAATCGTTAAACAGTGGGGGTTTTTTGCACCATACTTTGAAGCTCCAACTCTCCCCATTTACATGAATACTTTGAAGCTCCAACTCTCCCCAGAAAGGGCCAATAATGGTAATTTAAGATTGCTGGAAGTGTAGCTTTTGACAACAGACAAGAGTTGTAGATTAGGAATACATTTTCATGTCTTTTAGTGAGATAGCAACCTTTCCACAAGATTGAAATCAAATTGTTGACACTAAATTGATGAGCATTACACAAAAAATTATTTGTTAATACCCTAAATTTAAAATATAGCAAGATTTTTCTGAAACACATATTCACCCTTTCATTCCCATATACCACTAATTATCACCAACAAACCTAAGGGAAACAGAGGACAGATTATGCTCTATAAGTGACAAGTACATGGGGTGTCTTTCAACTAGCTCCTTTTAAAAATAGTAGCTTTCTTTTACTCCCCACTTCAACTGTATTCTCACTGGTAATTTTGGGGTAATGTAGGTTTGCTGCTTGACATGTTATTTTCACCTTTAGACAGTCTAATCTAGTTTCAAACTGGGCCACTCTCTCTTGGTTTTGCTCAAGCAGTCCAAGGCTACATTCCTAAGATTGCTTATGCTTTGTCTGATGCTTTCCTCAGGCCATTACTATGTAATTTGTACCATGTTACTAAATTCAGAAGAAATCTGCCAATGTAGCATTGCTTAGCTACAAAAATGGCACATCTTTTTCTACTTCCAATTTTTAAATATGACAACTACCTCACTGTTTTTTCATGTGCATTGCATTTTGCAAGAGTTTGCTCCTGGCAGCCTTAAAGGTAGCTGTATGTCATATTGAAGGCTGATGTCCAGAATACATGCACCTATATTTATGTGAATATATTTTCATTATTACCGGTATATTTGATATCCTATTGTGAGGCTACCTTCCATCCACTGCATTCTCTAGCCACCTTCAAAATTGTCTTACTATTAGGTATTTTGAGGCAACAGCCCTATTGGGTAGCCACAGAATTCATTAACATTTCTTTTTGACTATTTAGACTATACATTCTTGCATACCTTTCTTCACCCTTAAGCTGGTCTGATGTTAGATAAAGTGATGGATGCTTGTAGAGTATCAGTATTAAAGGAAGCTTCAACTAATTATTCCATTAGTTTCTGTATGAGGAATGGACTTTCCCTTATCTGTACAAAATTCATAACTGTCTCTAATTTTCTTTTTCCAAAACACTTTCTGGCCTTTTTTTTTTATTCATATACATCTGATGGTATAGTGAGCTTGCCAAAGAAGGACATGGAAGCTGCTGATGTGAAGACCCAGAAACTCCTCACAAAATATATCGAGGCCAACACCCAGATATGTACACTAGCCAGAAAAGGGGTAGTCAGGGTCTGGTGAATGTCAAAGCCACTGCCATGGATGAAATCCAGGTGCGGACAGATAGGCAGGTACTGGCCAATAAATCAGACATTGTGGTTGTATACAAGAACCAGAAGGCAGCCAAAGTGATAGATATACAATGCCAAATGACAGCAACACCAGGAAGAAGGTATATGAAAAACAGGAAGCCTGAAAGTGCTGAAACAGAAACTGGAGAGAATTTGGAAAGTAAGGGTCCCAGTGATGGTATGATGATATATTTAATATGAAATAATTACATTTTACAAAAATAGTGTAATAATTACATTTTACAAAAATAGTGTAAGGGTTATGTGCTGGATTAGGAGTGGGAAGAACCAGTTTCAAATCTATATTTAGCTATCATAGTATATAAATAAATTATAAGCAGCTTCCTCTTGAAAAATAGGATTGCAAAAAAGAGAGCTGAACATGCATTTCCAGTCTTGTTCTAATATATAAAATTTCAGGGGAATTATGACTTTAAAAATAACTTCCAAGATTGCCAATAAACTCACATTGGTTGCTCTAAACAACTTTTTCTAAATGTTCCTTGCCTTCCCAGCAGGGTCTGCATTTGGGTATCCATTTCCTTGGACATTGCATACTTAGCAGCTTAATTGTACAGTTGAACATACAGTGGAACAATAAAATGGATGCCGGAAGGACAGTTACCCGAAAGGGAAGCATTGCTTCATCCTTTGTGTAATCATCAAAGGAAAGACAGGGAGATTTATATCATATATACTATGACAGTGATGAAGTGCTTTGAGAAACTGGTTCTCCAACACCTCAGGTCATGCCTCCCATCAAATTTTGACCAACACCGATTTGCCTACAGAGGAAACAGGTTGACAGGCAATGTCATAGCCCTGGCCCTACACACTGCATTGAGACACCTGGAAACACCTGGGAACTATATCAGGATACTTTTCATAGATTATAGCTCAGCCTTCAACACCATTCTGCTGGAAGTCCTCAGCAGAAAGCTGACTGACTTAAAT
>JANHFJ010005017.1:103757-115500 GCA_032468195.1 Cerberus rynchops | reverse complement strand
ACTTCAAGCCTGCTCCACCAATAAACCATCCTTCCAAGCAGTCTCCATGTTTCCAGTGTCTTTTTCCCCACTTGGAAGTGAACTCACATGGATATTTCTTCCAACAGACTATTAAAGCAACTCACTCCCAAGTACAATCCTGAGCATCTCCAGAGAGAACCCAAAAATCTTGTTGAAATTTCTGTGGGGTCTTGGTCTTCTTGATCCTAATGAGTTACTTAATCAGCATTAGAAATACTGGATGAATCACATTAAGACAGCTTAGGCAAAGATCCTCCACCCATATTTGTTATATTTTTCCTGTCAGTAGAGGTAGAGTTTGGAAAGAGGTAGTGTCAGGAGAAAGAAAGTTGTTAGAGAGGTACAGTACTTAGGGAGGTGGTCTGAGGCTTAGTTACAAAGTATTTTCTTCTTTTTAAAATCCACTTAGAAGTAAAAGCTACTCCATCTAACAAGGGACAAGGAAGAGGCTGCTGCCATCATACACTTTCAAAGTGGGAACAGTATGCTCTTTTCCACTGCCAACTCCCCTCCCCAAACTATATCTTTGGAAACAATACCTTGTCACACTGCATCATTCTTAGTGACATTCTGGTCTCACACTGAAAGCATTTGGTTGTGCTTCCCAGCTGCCTATGTATTTTTTTTTTCAGGGGATTGGAGAAGAGATTGGGCTACCTGGCATTACTGTAAACTTGAATGGCTATTTCTACCTATCAGAAGAAGGAAAATAGAATGGATGTAAAAGGATATGAGAGACACAGAACATCAGAAATAAGGAATGGGATTTTTCTTTTTAAAAAAATAAGACATTTTACTAAGTTTTTAGAAAATATAATTGCTAAACATGATTTGCTTCAAATTCTTTGTAGCCTGAAACTTATTTCATTATTAAGTCTCCTGTCTTCAGATATCTATGAGTAGGTTTCAGTGAAATAATTGTATTTATTACCATAACCTGGATACTCACAACCTGGAGCCTTCACCAGGCATTAAGTGATAATTTTACAACTACACACTGTACTTTTTTCTTTTTATCCACTTTTAAATAGGGCATTAAATCATTAATAATTTCAAAATTGTGCCCTAGGTGTTTCATTACTGCTGCTCATAGCCATTTCTTAATCAATATCATAGATAAATATCAATTATGAAATACAGAGGCAAAGCAAAATAGAATAACACTTTTGACCATGTAATTTTTCTTGCTGCATAAGTTATTCATACCTGTACAAAAACAGGAGGAGGAGGAGGAGGAGACACATATTAGCATGTACTAAAAGCAAGCAATTATAGCAAAAACACTGAAGTTGTTTATTTGTTCTATCTTTCAATGCCATACAATTTGCAGGCATAGAAAAGTCAAAGTAGGTCTGGTGTTGACTTGAACAATGTCTCCGTGGAAGGAAGCAAAGAGAAATATTGCTGTGTTCATATGAATGTTGGGAAGAACATATTGAAGAGAAGCCACTTCTCCCCAAGCACAAAATAAGATATACACACTTATAAATGTCCTGCAAGGAAAGATGAAATGTCAATCAAGATCCCGTTATCATGGGAAAAATACTATAAATAAGGAACCACTCACTATAAATAAGGAACCAAAGCAAAGCATTTGGTGATAGATGCAACAAAGTATATTTTACTGACATGCGGGTCCTGTTTTAGGTTTCAAACACACACAGTTGCTAGGTGATGATAAGCAACTCACTCAAGGTTGAGCAGACAAGAAAAGTAGCATAAATCAATCTCTGAGATGACTGGTTTCACTTTCTATAGGACATGCAGAAGAATGGTCAAGATTCAGTCCAGAGTTTAGAGAGCCAAGCAGGTTTCATCAGCCAGTCAACGATCAAAGTTTCAGATTTCTTATAGGAGCAAAAGAGACAGGAGTGACAGAACAGAAAAAACAGCAAGAAAATATGGGTCAGGACTGTCTCTTAAATCATGCTGCAGTGAGATGTCTTCAAATCAAATCAAATCAAATTTTATTCATCACATGCACAGACATGCATAGTACAAAATGCAGTGAAATGTGTATGCGACCACTCGCGAGGTAGTAGGGCAAGGGGATAGTATGGACAGGGAGGAAGAATAATTGGGGAGTGGTTGAGAGAGGTAGATTAGGAATTTTTATAGTCATAGGTTTTTTGCATGCCCTTGCTTGGCAAGGAGCCTCATTGAATATATTTGTTTCTTCACATTTAGAGTTCTCTGAATCCTGGGCCATGACAATCCACAACTTCAGTGATCAATGGCCTTCTGGCCAAAAGGATGCAAATAAGCCCTGAACTAAGCAAGATTATATGCTACATACTCCTAAGAATTGCTACATAGGAATGATAAAGAAAGCAATGTAAATCATGCTATGAGTTTTACAGTCAGGATTGAGGTCTTGGAAAAGAGGGTGGAACAGGTCTATGTCTACAGAGATCAGAACGGTGCAGACAGTATGTTCTCCTGTCACCTACTATGGAAATGAAAGCTGTACTTTGAAGAAGCAGGATAGAAAGGTGATTGACTCTTTTGGTGTTGGGGAAGACATCACTGAGAATATAATGGAGAAACAATGAAAACAAACAACTGGTTCATCAAACAATTCAATCCAGATTTTTTCAGTTGAGGCACAAATGACCAGGTTTATATTGTAATATTTTGGACATATTATATGAAGACCTAGTTCTCTGCAGTAAAAACCTATAATGCTGGAAAAGGCAGAAGGAAAGAGAAGAAAAGGGTGACCAGTAGCTGGGTGGATAAATTTACTACAGTGGCAATGGGTATAGCACTGGAAGACTGAAGGACCAGGTTGAGGACAGATCATTCTGGAGAGCTGTCTATGTGGTTGCTAAGATACTGTCCTGGTGGCACATAACCAATCAATCGATCAATCAATCATCATCAATCTATAATCTAGTAGTATCTACAAAGACCCCAAGAAGACTTTTAATATATACACACACGCACACCCACACACACACCTATAGCCAATTTTGCCCCCCAAAAAGTCTCTTTCTTCTCAGTCACCGTGTATTACTCCTGGAAAAGATTTGCAGTCATTAAAATTAATAATGAAAAACTGTCCATGTAATAAGCTTTTATTTCCTTGGGATATCCACATAAGTCATAAAATTGAAGAATGAGGCAATCATTCTCTTTTCGTAGGCCATTTCACTGTGTCTCAGGATTACAGAAATCCATTCTTTTCCATTCATGGTCATCACTGATAACGCCAAATCAATAAAACTACAGTTGAATCCATGGTAAAGGGCAAAAATTCAACCAAAACCCACAGATTTAGAAGTGAAGTTTGTCTGTTAAGTGCTGGAGGAGTATACTCATTGATATGAATGTTGGTACTCCAAATATAGCACAAGACCTTAATACTGATCAAGTTTAAAAGTATTGATGTAATCTCACCCTCTTCAGGTCAGGGAACACAAATTGCCTACTGAATTGCAAAGTATCTGCTCAATTTTTTGTAACTGAAAATCAAGAAAAATTAAAGGTTCTTGAAAAATTATCAGTGGATCCTTAAGATCAATAAATATAATGAGCTTCTCTTAAGAACAGCTAAACTATTGTTGTAATCTAGAACTCAGAGCCCCTGAAGGCCCGATCCACATTCTACATGAACAAAGTATATGCCCAAGGACAAAAATCAGGACTTTGTTCAGTACATAAATCTTCTATGAATTTGGATTTCAATGATAAAGAAGCTATTGTACAAAATATTTTACAAAGACAGAATTTTTAAAGACTGCTTTTCTACAAAATGACAATAATATCTCACAGAATCCTTATTTAAAGGAGTTGCTGTTGGAGAAAAACTCACAATTCAGCTTTGTTCCAAAATCCATTAATCACCTTAATCCAGCAGTTATATAAAGGATTTTGACAGGATATCATTTTAAGTAATATTTATTTGCATGCTGATGTTATCAAAAGTTATTCACACTGGGAAGTTCTGCATATATTAATTTCCCATCTCACTTTCTTCAGATGTAAGTTACTGTGCCATGAGGCAAAAATAACCTGAAATCAGCCACTTTTTTGTGGGTACTCATCCATGCCACAAGGAGAAAGCTGAAATAAGGTCTATCTTCATGAGTGAACAGGCTTTGGGGGTAAAGTATAAGTAATAATTTACAGTTGAATAACCTCAGGCATGGATAAATTAAAACTGTGATTAATAAAGAATGTGTCTGGTGAGTAAGAAAATTGCTAGCAACAAAAATAAACAGTCAAAACACCATCAAAGGCACACCTGTGATATGATATACGCTGCTGGAATTATTAACTGGAGACAAGCTGAAATGCAGAGTTTGGACCGAAAAATAAGAAAAATCAAGACTATTCCCTATGCATTACATCCCGGTGGTAATATATTATAAAACAGAGATAGAGGTTTACTTCAAATCAAACAAACTATGCAAGAAGAAAAATGTGATTATGTAAAAGACAACCAAGAATTAGGACTAATGCAAGTTAAAAATTGAGACTTATTAAATGTACAGGAAATAAATTATGAATTTTGAAGTAATTTAATAAAAACATGAACAGTAATCTGGCAAAGAAAATCATCACACAGTCAATTTCTACTAACAAGTGAGCGGAAAGTGGATAAGGATAAAATCATCTTATAATTGTAACTTTAAAAAAAGAAACTGAAGGTGCGATTTTTGGCTGTGCAAGAACAAGCTCTTTGAACCAATGAAATCAAGGCCAGAACTGAAAAAACATCATCAAATATTCAAAGTACAGATTGTGCCCAGAAGCAGAAGAAACCATTAATTTTATTTACCCATTAATCAGCTTGTGCAAAAAAAATACAAATTGATTATAAACAATAACATAACCAGCCACCAAAATGAGTTACTGGAACATCTGTAAAAATAATCATGTGCCACTAATAAAAAATTGATAGAAACATATAGTTCAAAAAGTAGTCAAAAATGAGCAGGTCAATATTGTAGAATTTCTGAATACAAACTGATAAAAAGTTTTGGCTCATAACACAACAGATATCTGTGGTTCAAAAAAAGAAAATGAAGATTATTGATGTGGCGATGCCAGTGGATAGAAGACTATAAGATGAAGAATTAATGAAGTATCTGAAAACTGAAGTTGAAATATTATAGCACAAACTAGCCATTGATGTCCCAGTGCTTGGTGGCACACTGGGTGCAATAACCACAAATAGACTTTGATGCCACTTAGAAGATCTGTGTATTGACAAAATGATCATCTATCAATTATAAAATGGTATCAATCCTGCAGCCACCTTCAGTGTGGAGTTCCCCCAAACTTTACCTAAAATCATTATGTAATCTTTATTTTAAAAGCATTAAAAACTACAATAGCAGAATTAGATCAGCAAAAAAAAATAATGGATGGAGCTGTCAACAACTTATGAACCGAACCAAAGTAAGCATGGCTGAGATGATCCAATCTCTTAATGCAAAACTTTATTGAAGTACATCATATCAGCAAACATGAGGGCAAAACCAGATCTAACCATTTCCCACGCAGACCCATATAGTTAAAGTTCAGGTCTTCCTTCTCCCATATTAGACCAGGTCACATTGTCCAATGGAGACTTCTGATATTGTTGTGAGAAAGTCTTTTTCGGCTGTGGTGAACACCTGCCAAAATGTCCTTGGTTCCCACAGCTGGCATCTTGATTTCTAGAGCTTTCTATCTCCCCCTTCTGCCCCCCCCCCAGTTCTTTGGCAAGCTGAATAGCGATAATAGTTGCGATAGCAAAAGTGCCTTTTGAAGTTTGACAGGAGGTTAACAATAATGGATCCACTAACGAGTTCACCCATCCCTTGGCATCACTAGGTCTGCTGGCATAACCAGAACTTGAGGGATCTTCAAAGCTTGGGAGTTATGAGGGAGCTGTAGACTGATCTTTGGGGGGAGAGGATTCTACAACGCAGGCACCCACAGCAGAAAAGGCCTGTTGCTTTGAGTCCACCGAGTGTAGCGCCCTAAATTAAAAGTTTCCAATCCCTGGGCCAAAGACAATAGCAGGCCATGGCCCGTTGGTAACTAGGTGGCACAAGTTGCAGGAGAACACATGACCATGTGAAGTTCCATTTGTGCAAGCAGGGGGAACATGCGTGAAACCATCACCACTCCCCAGTTCTGCAGACCCTGCTGCTGGTCTGCAGAACTATAACAGTTGGGGACCATGATGATGGAACCTGTAATATACCTGGTGACAGTCACATGAAACAAGGAAAAGGTAGTCCCTCAAATAACATAGTCCCGCGTGATGCTTTAAAGGTCAACAACAGCATCTTGAATTGGATCCACAAGCAAATTGACACCAATGCACTTTGCACAGAATCGGTATAACATGCGTTCTACCACAAACACACATAACTGCTCGCACATCTGCATTTTGCACCAGCTGAAATTTCCAGATACTCTTCAGGAGCAGCCCCAAATGGGAGCACATTGCAGTAGTCCAATTGGGAGGTGACCAGCGCATGAGAGACCGTGAATAGAACCCCGCTCTCCAGGAACAATGAAGAATGCAAGGTTGCACACAAGCCTCCTTAACCACAATTGCTATCTACTCCTCAACCAGGAGTTATGAGTCCAGGATTCCCAAATTGAACAAAGGATCCATTCAGGTAGGTACTAAGATATGAAAATAAAAATTTACCTCTGCCATCTTACTGACTATGGCATACCAGAATGAAAAAAGTGTTTTGCTTTGGAATCATGTACCACCGTATTTGCACTGTATTTCATTTCAGTTATAAAAAAACATTATTGGCAATATAAATTACCTTCTACCTCAAAAAGAAAAATCAAATGGGATAATTTGACCAGTGGTGCTTCTTAAATCTCAGTGTATTGAAGGCAATGCTTACCCCTCTTTAACCCATAAAGGTAAAGATATAATTTCCTTCTTCTTCCCATTATTGAAATCTTAATACTCCCACATAAACCAAAAGAACGAAGTCAGCATTCAGTTGTGCTTCTGCATGCTATATACTTCACCATCTGGATCGCTTGAGAATATGTTTACTCTAAAAGCAACAAGAGAGAAAAAGGATCGTGTAACTCCCAAAGCTTTTGTTTTCTTGTCAGTCTGGCTCATTTGTAAAATGTTCCATCATTTCAATTATACTGTCAAATAATGTACATGAGGAAAAGATGAAGTCCTAACAGCTGTTGCTCAGAGCAATAAATCATTTTAAGAAGCCCTTATGTGTAATTATAACTTCATATTGTTTTAATACTATTCGTCTCTTAGTCACGGAATCCTATTGTTCCAGTCAAATATTGTTGAGACCCAGGTGCTAAACTACAAGCCCATCTGGACAATTATCTTCCCAATCTTTGTTATCAGTCACTCATTTCCTTTACTCTTCTTCTTCTGTGTTTGTATATATAAACAAATAAATAAATCTGGAAAGAAATCTTTTAAAGTTGAAATCTTTTGAAGTTGACTGAAGTTAGTGTTTGTAACTGTACATATGTGTGCATTCGTGTTTGCCTATGTACCTACTGTAAGCACATATTCCATTCTTCCACACAAAGTATTTGCATACCTGTGCACATATATGTATGACTGTTTGCATTGGTTATCTCATTATTTTGTCTACTTAAAGAAACTAGGCTTTAAATAATAATTATTATATTATTCTATAATAAGTTCTGCCAACTTTTACATAGAATAAGAAAAAATATTAACTTTGGCTCAGCTCACTGGCTTTCCAGTGTAACGTTCCAAGGGTATATGTTAATAATCATGCCCTGTTATTTTAAACTTACAGTGAAATAAACATTCCTTTACACATAATATTAATGCAAATGTATTTTTGTTGGCTGAGATACAGAAGGACTTATACCAGGTAGCTTGCCTTGCTTAAAAGTGACATCTTATCACATTGCATTAGTGATCAATAAATTGATGCAGACAAAAAATGAGAACAAAAATTTAACTTTTTCCTAAAGTAACCCTCCACTATATGACCCTGTCCGGGTATATTAAAATTATAAGACTCAGAACTTCTAAATACATACACAGTCACCTTCTTTCTTTCAAGAGTATTTCACAGGTGAGCTCAATAAATATTAATGATTTCTGTTTTCTCAGTTTGCTGCTGAAGAGAGTGAAAATACATATTCATAGTTTCTTGGATTTAAAAATAAAGCTATAGTGCATCCACAAAAGCAGTGGCTCATTGATTGTGAAAATGATCTAAAAATTGCAGCTTGTGCAAAACTTGAAGAGTTGGCTATGGATGCAAGTTAAGCTACTGAACGGAATAACATCTGTTCTACAGAGGCTGCACTGGTTTCCAGCTGGTTTGGAGGTCTAATTCAAAGTACTGGTATTTACTGGGAAAGTCATACATGGCTTGGCGCCTTTGTACCTGCAATCTCATCCAGTTAGATTTTGGTACCTGGAGCAATCATCTAGAAAAGATGTGATTAGAGGCTCTCACAAAATATAGAAAGAGCTGGGGAATAGCGATACATTTTCAGTGGTGGTTTTAATAGCTTATCCCCTGTCACAGGGGATAAGGCTCTGAATTCAGATTCTGAGTCTGAAGCTGAAGAAGTTGCTCCAATTGAGCCTTTGAAATGTCAACCTTAGGAAGGACAAGCCAGACAACACAGAAGGCTAATCAATTATAGGCATCACTCCAGCAGCTGGACCTGCCAGGTGAGGATGATGTAAGACTTCCTTGGTCCTCCACACCAGACATGAAGAAAGGAGAGCAGAGCCCAAAAAGTATTTTAGGTTATTCACAAGTAAAGAAGTAAACTTTCTGAGTAGTGGCAGTTCACTGTAGTCTACATGAGAGATTAATTCAACTCTCTGTGTTGTAGCCCGTCAGCAGAGCTGGTGGCAGACTCAGACGGTGGTTGGGGAGGAACATGGGTTAGTCCTGGAGTCTGGGAAAGGCTCTGATGAATGCTCTGCGTCGGAAGCAGAGATGGGGCCAGGGCTGTCTGACAGTTACCAGTTGCTTTCCAAGTCAGTTATCAGTGGGGCAGAAGAACAGCTGGAGCCTGTTCCTGATGTGCGTATGTGTAGAGCTGTCAAGAGAAAAGATCAGCTGAGGAACTAGGGTCGACTTGGGAGGAAAGGCACAGGTGGACGGTGAATGGTCCCTTCCAGAGGGATTAAAAGAAGAGTAAAGGGGATGGGAATTTGCAGGAAGCAATGTGTTCAATTTAGCTTGGTGAAGATCTGTTTCTGGCTTTGTGACAAGTAATTGCAGCTCTAGCATGGTATTTGTGAGTTATCAGCCTGGCCCCTCTCCAAATCTGATAAAAGCCTGTATTGTGTAAAACTGTTTGCTGGGACTTTTGCTATAGAGGAATTTTCCTGTATCCACAATAAAGAGGTTTTATCGGGACGAGGAGTCTGCTTCTTCATTTTGGGAGGTCTAGGTCAGAACACTTTGTTGGAAACATTTGTCTTACATATGACTCCTGTGTGTGAATGCTACTCTTGGATTGGCCGACAACCTTGACCTGGCTCTTGAAACTTGGACTGACTTTGGATGACTCTTCTACACATTTCCTCTTGCAAACTAAATGGCACAGGCAAATCCTTTGCTTTATGGATTTCTCTTGCTTCATGGTTAGCTCTGCTGCCTGAAACGAAAAATAATAATCTCCCAAGAAACTGTGTATGTGGGAGGTTGAAATCTGAAGCAGGACATCATCCCCTGATATCCATGTGGACTCCATGCTGTGGGCCATTTTAAAAGCAATTAAAACAAAGCATTTGCCAGCAGCAGAGTATTAACAGTGATTATTTATTTATTTAAAAGATCATTATGGGTCATCTATCTTAAAACATGACTCTGGATATCTCACAACAACAGTAAAAACCCCAACTATGAAACCCATAAAACAAAATCATAAAATACAAACAAAATCTGGCCCTTTGGTTATCAACTTGGGAATGTTCCAGCAAGCAACTGAAATTGGATGAAATTTGGGTCAATCTGTATATTCTATCTTACATTTGTTTTATGGCATGCATTTTCATACCACAAGCCCAGAAAAAGACATAGCTGCTTGCAGTCTTCCTGACAGATGCTTATATGTGTGCCGTGTGCGCTCCAAATCACATAGTCTTATTCATTATATGTCAGAATAATTAACAAGTAGATTTTCAATTCTGCATCCTACTCACAAAGCTGCTCCATTGTGTATACCGCACATTCCTGTTCTATTTCCACGTGTTTGTTCTTAATAAAGACATCAATCTTGCACTGACTTCAGGCAAAATGAAAGAGATAGAGTGAATGAATTTCATTTAAGTCTACGATCTTATAAACTTTTCTTAACCATGAAAACAGCAGGTATAAAAGGATTTTTTTTTTCAAAAGAGCGTGTTTTATAGCATTGGTTGGGATACAAATAGTAGCTAAAATAGCCAGCTGTGCAATTCCTTCCGAACAGGGAACCTTCTAAGATCTAAAAAATAATAAAATTCCTAGCTGTCATCCCAAACAGTGAGGCCAATGATCAACAACTATAAATCTATCATTCAAAATGTATGGAAGCACCCAAAAATGTTGGTATAATTTATTCAGTACTGGGGGAAAAACATTTGAAAGAAAATTTCTAAAAGGCTTAGATTGGTTTCATAAATGACAGAAATATCTCCTGAACACAGAACAGTGTGTTATGTTCCAGTTCAACCTGTGAACCATCAGGCTTGGTTCCTGAGGCCTATGCATGAAAGAAAACATTAATGCCAGTCCACATGCTCACCTTGGCATTCCTCAAATCCTCTAAAACCTATCTGGGAAGTTGGAAGATATTCCTCAATGATATAGGATGGGACATAGTTGGCAATAAAAGAATAGGAAGTCTCCCCAAATCATTACTATGTTTTAGAAATTGCCAAAGTCCTTCTGGGTTGTACTGCAACAAGTTAAACAGCAAGACATGACATATAATTCGTAAAACATCCACACACACCAGCATCCATCAACTACCAGCAATATTAAGATTAAAATTACAGAATAAAAGTTCTGTGGGACACACTTTTGTTATTATACCCTCCTAAATGATCCAAGGGAGTGGGTTATCTGGATATTTGGATGTCAGCTATTCTATGGGGGTAAAACCTAACAGGAAAATGTTTTTTCCTAAAAGAAATACAATTTAAAACATGATTTAACCATCTTAGAGCTTAGAAATTTAATGGTTTTCCAATATAATTCTGCAATTATCTAAATTTTGTCGATACTCTCAAGCATGTATTGAAGTCATCACATGAATAACTCAGTTTCACTTGTTTTATTGTTTCTCACCCTTTAGATACTTTTAAATAGAATGGTTGACAGCCATTAAAAACAATTAAACTTACAATGCTTGAAATTGAATATTCAGGACTCTGTGTCTCTGTGTTATACAGATTGTATATTAATTTGCAATAAATACAATTACAATATGAACACACATATACATGCACATATATACATTTTACACACACACACACACACACACACACACACACACGCATAAGGTATTCTTCCATATACAGAAGTCCTCAACTTATCATCGCAATTGAGCCCAACATTTCTGATACCAAGCATGAGAGTTCTTAAGTGAGTTTACAACTCACTTTTACCATTGTAAGTATGAAAATCAGTAATAAGTCACATTTTTCAGTGCTGTTGTAACTTTGAACAGTTACTAAATAAATGACTGTAAGTTGAGGGCTACCTGTATTATAAACCCTTCG
>JANHFJ010005017.1:83944-100456 GCA_032468195.1 Cerberus rynchops | reverse complement strand
GCGGTTGCATAAGCATTTCACTGCATATTGTACCATGTATGACTGTGTATATGACCAATAAATTTGAAATTGAAATTGTAATAACCCAATTTTAATATTGATTTATTTTATAATGACTTAAATTTTTAAATTGATGTAATATAATATCAGCTATTATATAGTATGTAATACATCCACATTTAACATCTAATGTATTCAAATATGCAAATTTATATTACCTTAATTTTGAAATATTTTAACTAATTTTTATAATCATAATTTTCTTTTCTGTTTTCATTTTTCCCTCTTATTCTCTCCTTTCTGTAAAATTGTTTATACTTGTAAAATTAATACATTAAAAAAAATAGGGGGGGAAACCAGAAAGGCTCCGTTTGTATGAGTAAAACCAAGCCCTTTCACCACTTTTGAAATCAAACTGGAAGTAAGACAAAAGTGAGAAACATTCTTCCTTTTTTGGCTATCATCTGCTAACAGAGGAAAATCTGAAATGCTCTGTTGTAAAGCTAGTAGAATACGAAGGTGCAGTTTGCGTTGTTTCCTCATACTGCAGTGTTTTACAAATGTCATTGCTTCCTTCATGTCAGCCAGGAGGATGTTATTTCCTTTTTAAATTTGTACTGTCTAGAATGACAACAAGGATACAGATAGGAACATTTCTGGGAATAAATTAACTTCTTAAAAAACATATTGAGAATTTGCTTCAGTTCTTTCATATCTTGATGAAATTCCTGGACATGAAGGCCCTCTTGGTTTCTTTCCAGGTGCTGGAGAATAGTTACTTTAAAACAAAGTAAAATACAAAAAAATGACACTTCACTACTGTCTAGCATAGAAGAAAAGAAGTAGGAGCAAGGAGCCAGGAGGATAGCTGCCGGAGCATGTTTGCAGTAGCTCCTTTCGGTTTTATTTTATTTTACCAATTTTTAATATTCTCACTGGATCCTTTTTATTTAACTAATATTCTTCGGATGAGATAACAGCATAGACCACAATGCAGATAAAAGGGTTTTTTTGCCGGGGGATAATATGGGAAAATTATGGGAAAAAAGAAAGAAACGCCATGGTACCAGCCCAGGATCTGCACCACCAATGAAAACTGCAAAACAACCAAGAATTGAGGAGCACTTTGCTGGCAAGTGATCTGTAAGTAAAGTTAACCCCCGCCCCCCTGCCATCTCCAATAAATTTGAGAGGTTAGAAAAGAACTTGCAAAGTGATTTGACAGAACAACAGCTACTAGATGTTCCCGATCTGGTGGGGGGGGAAACAAACTGACAGCCAGCTAGTCAAACAACTAGTCCAGTTACATCCTGTATAACGTCTGAAATAAAGGCTAAAAAGACTAAGGACAAGCTAATTCAGAGTACAGAGTGTATTTGAGCAACTAATAGCCATTCAACATGACTTGGAGACATTGAGAAAAGATATAGCTGTTTCTCCTCAAACACAATCTAGGTCCATGCACCCCCCACTAAAGACCCTGCAGCAGACTTGGTTAAATCCCATACTCAGGAAAAGGAAGAGGAAAAAGAGCAAAGAGCCAGGGAAACACTTAAAGAACCTGCTAAAAAGTAGCAGCCACTCAAAAAAACTGGCTTTCTCCAGACAAGGCAGTGAGAGGGAGATGTATTAATAGAGAAATTTCCTTTGAAGCCAGTAAAGAAGAGAAGTACATTATAATGATTCATATTTTTAAAATGCATATCCAATTTTTATACAGGTTTCTCAAAGAATGTGGAGTTTTTTAACTTTATTAGTCTCATCTTAAAGCAAGACAGACAAAAGGTAGGAATTTCAGGTACCATAGTCTTTTTTAAACAGTTTTTTGGCCTTCAGAATTGCAAGACATGTGGGACTTCTGGCTGATGTCACAGGGTCATCAGATACAGAAATGGAATGCTCCATCTCTGTTCTGCTTTCTGTCTGCTTGTGGGCTCTGAAAGGAGCTAAAAGCCACCTTGGAGGATAGCAAAGCTAAGGAGGGATGCCTGGTGAGGTCTCAGAGAGACCGCAACTCTCTTGCTGAACCCCCGGGTTCTTTTTCCCTCTATGCCACGGTGAGAAGAGGCAGCCTAAGATGGCTGCCATGAAGCTGGGACATCTGTGGAACAGCTAAGTGTGGTGTAGGAGTGAAGTTGGTGAACAGTGTTTGGAACTGGGTAACAAGAATTTTTTATTTACTTCAGTTTTGAACCCCAAAAGACTATTTAAGAAGAAAGAGACCCACAATGAATTTTAAAGTGGCTGCAAATTGAATTTGGGAGAAAAAGGAAAAAAATAAAAATGGAAGGAAGACTAAAAGGAGAACGCAAAAACTGTTATAAACACAGAAAATTGGATTTTTAAATTGGACAGGCATGATTGTGGATAGGCATTTTGAAATGTTGGAACTATGTACTCAGAAAAGTTAACACCATTTTTAAATTGTGAATATTAGGGAAACACTGTTTAATATTGAAACCTAACTCAACACTGCCATATGCCGACAAAAGAACCACAACACAGTTTTAAAATTTGGAAAAGCTTGACTGCTAAAGACTCAAAAGTGAAATAAGAAGGATATTGTTAAGAAAAGATCCCTGAGGATTACAAGATCAAACTACTAAAAGGACTTAAGACAGTTCAGAAATTTTTTCAGGACTATTCAGAAGAACAGGCCAATTAACCTTGGAATATAAAGATCTGAGATTATTGAATTGCTTGAGTAGTGACTTAGTATTGGAATATATGGTTGTTGGATTATTAGACAAAAGAGGGACACAATAAACTTTTATGAGATGCTCCACCAAGAAGAAATGAGTATTTGGGAGGAGATAGCATTGATACTTCAAAGCACAAGGGAGATGTGGACAACAGAGTGCAAGGACATAATGAATCGAATGGAGTCCATAAAGGAACAAATGGAAAATATGCTACAAAAGACTACGAGTGATCAAGAAGAAGAGGAGCTAATACAAAAAGCAGATGTAAAAATTCAATTGAACCAACAAATAGTACAAAATGATAGAAAAGAGATGATATTAAAAGTAATAAGGATGGATAAAACAAATCAAGGGGAGACTATTTTAAGAGAACTAAAAGAGGAACTGAAGAATCAGGAAGCTTTGTCTGGAAAAGAGACAGGGGCAAGAGGAAGTTAGACAATTTTGGAAGTTAGACAATGGAAAAGAGTAGAGAGAGGAGAAAAGTATAAAAAGAGCAGCCAAGAGGGCGATGTAGATAGAAATACAGATTTAATAGAAGAATATGGGAGTCAAGTCAAAAAGTGAACAATTAAAGAATTAAAGCAGGCAAGAGATGATAGTTAGAAAGGAAATACATTTAAATACAGCAGTGGCATAGTTAAAAGTTAGAATAAGCAGAGAATCTAGATAGAAGGGGATTAATAAAACACATAATTTGATCTAAGGAGAAATAATAAAAAGAGGGAGAATTAGAAATAAGAACTAGGTAATGGGAAATTATAACCCAACATGAATATCTATACTATTGTTAGAATTATATAACTTGTGTGAAATGTAATAAATGGGATTAACAATTCTATATTTGTAGTAAGATACATGATAAGCAGGATATGGTGACTGGCATAAAAATGATACATTGAAACATTGTATAACCAAATAATGAAGGAGTATAATTTGAATAATGAATGGATGGATGATTACAACACAACAAAAGTATGTGTATTATTATTATTACTATTATTACTATTATTATTATTATCATCTTATAAATGGCTAAATGTAATAAATATGATCAAGACTTTATCTGTAGAAGGTAGGTAACATAGGAAATAGGGATTGGCATAAATATGACATAATGAAACTTTGAATAATTAAACAATAGAAGGTTATAATTATATAAATAATTATAATTGGAATTATTGGAATTATACAAGACTATTAATTGTAATAAAAGTGATCAACATTATATTGTATGTACCAAAAAGGAAGACACTCAGGTGCCACACTGTTCACACATTTATATGTCTGTAAAAAATAAAAAAAATTAAAAAAAATCGCAAGGCATGTGGGGATGACATCAGAAGAGGGAAAAAACTTTTAGCTGTTTGGGAGAGGTTGTCTTTATTCAAAATAAATTTGGTACACCTATTTGTGACATATTTTATGAAAACATTTTTGTGTGATAAAAATTGAACAATTGGCCACTGAATTTCATATGTGTGATCTTGTGAGAGAGCAGAAATATTGGTTATATACAGTATAGATATTGTGGGTTTCCTCATTCTTTGTAGTAAAGCATGTACTGAACATATTCTGTGGCTTTTAATCCTGTCTGAGCAAGAAGGCAATCATTTGTCTAATTACAAAATTATTAACATAAATATAAATTTCACTGGCTTTTTTGGCACAGCAGCACACTGCTGATTTATGCTTAATTTGTAGTATGCTAGGATGCCCAGGTCCTTCTCATAGATACAGGTGATCCTCAACATACAACGGTTTGCTTAGTGACCGTTAAAAGTTACAGTGGCACTGAACAAAGCGACTTATGACCATTTTTCATACTTATAATCGTTGCCACATCCCAATGATTGTGTGATCAGAATTCGGACACTTGGCAATTTGGTTCATATTTAGGATGGTTACAGTGCCCCGGGGTCAAGTGATCACCTTTTGTGACCTTATGACAAGCAAAGTCATTGGGGAAGGCAGATTCACTTAACAACCATGCTACTAACTTAACAACTGCAGTGATTCACTTAACAACTGTGGCAAGAAAGGTTATAAAATGGGGCAAAACTCATTTAACAAAGGTCTCATTTAGCAACAATTTTGGGGTCAATCGTGGTCATACATTGAGAATTACCTGTACTAGTGCCAAGCCAATTCCTATTTTATTTCTGTGCATTTGGTTTTTCCTGCTTAAATGCAGAACCTCATATTTCCCCCCCACCAAACTGATTTTCGTTAGATAGGTCCTAATATTCAAGTTTGTCAAGATCCCTTTATATCTTGTGCCCATCTTCTGAAATGCCAGCAATTTCTTCTTCCCCCAGCTTTGTCTTGTACAAATTTGTTCATTTGTCAGCCTCTGAATTTCTCTTTAAAGCTTGCTTACTATCAGCTGCCATAGTAACTGGGAGGGGGGAACTTGGTATTGGTATTGGGAAGCGAGCTGGTGTGTGGCGGCCCATGTGAACCAAAAGGGACGCATGCCTTACTGAGTGGAGATGTTTACACCTGGTCAAGGTCAACCATCCCAGGACTGCAAACGGATAATAACACCTGCAGCTGTATCCCACATGACACAGTGAGGGATGAGGATTAGACAGTCATGCCGGGACCCTGAGGGGAGGGTTTTGGGGAAACTTTAAATATGTAATTTTCATGCGTTTTTGCCCAGACTTTGCTTTTTTCCCTGCTGCATTCATTTCCTCTTCTCTAACTCAGTGGAGTCAGGAGTTTCCTTTCTTGGGTTTTGAAGGAGGCAGACCTGATAGCATCCCTATTATATATTCATCTAAAATTCTAAATCATTTATAAAAATGTTGAAGAACATTTGGTTCAGGTCACAGGTCATTAGGTAGTCCTAATGAGAAGATAGTCCTTCTCTTTGTTAGACCAGATATACCCAGTTATTGTGATCATTCATCATATGTTTTAGCCTCCAGGCCCATAATCATCTTTGTTGCTCTTCTTTGCACTCGTTCTAGAACCTCAACACTTTTTTGTATTGTAATCACCAGAACTGGGTGTAGTATTCATAATGTGGTCTTACTAGTTCCAGATCCTTAATGTTGCGTATTTTACATACTTTAAATTAAGATAATTATTTTATTAGTGTTATTTTAATGTGACTATAACCTTACATCCAATTTAAAATAGTCAGTACATCTGCAAACAAATGCTACATATCCTTCTATTTCTTTTCAGGAGTTCTTCCTCCACAAAGTATTTTCTTCCATTTATTATTTAAAATTTAGGCTTGTGCTGTAAAGATAATTGTCTCATTTCTTATATTTCATTGCATACTATTTACTTTTCACAGGACATGTTTCCTAAGTACTTTCTTTTGCTATTTGGAGCTCTGCTGCTGCTGTTGACAACAGGTAAGCTGCATTTGCAATTACTATGCAATTCTGCCATATTGTCTCAGTCCTTAGAATATGCAAGCTGCTTAAGATCATTGAAATAAAGAAGACCAATTCTTTAGGTTCTGCTGAAGGGCCAATATGTCCCATTCTAAAAAGAAGCCACAATCCAAGACACTTATTCAGTCATTTGGATCTCACTTAATACTAACAGATGCAGGAGAGAACTATGAACAAAAGAGCAGAATTATCCTAAAGAAAATACATATGTCCCATCTGTGCTTTCCAGACTTCTTTCAAAAGCAGTCAAATGTGCTTTATCTATTAACTGATGAACTCAGAGAGCAATAGGCATCAACTATGTTGTAGACCACATAACTCCAAAACTACTGTATTCAAGCATTTCCATATGTATAGGTAGTCTTTGCGTAACTGGGATGGAACCTGGCTGCTGTTTCTCTCTGCCACAGCACTTTCCTGATGGGACTTGGAAAAAAGTGGTGGCTTACAGCTGCTAAATTGCACAAAATGCTCTCCCAGCAAGAGCAGCAGTGGAGAGAAGCAGCTGCTACCCCGGAGAGCAGAGATGGAGGGGAGGGTGAATAAATGGCAACCCAGAGCAGGGCCCAAAAAGCTGCTTGGCTGAGTCTTGCTGAGTGCTGGAAGTCGTGCACATGCGCAGAAGCCTAGCTGTGTACTGCATGCATGCGCTCACATTTTCAGTGAACTGGTTGCCAAATTATTTCATGCCCACCACTGCTGCAGAGTATGAGATCCCTGGTATCACAAGTTGTTCTATACCATATATGGTATTGCTTGAGACACAGTTCTGGCACGGAGAAACCGGAGAGCGGGAAAAGCCTGCTCTCCGATTGGTTGAGACGCGCTGTGTAAATAGTATAAATAGCTGTCATTTACTTTGCTGTTCGTTCTTGCTGACTGTAAATAAATGAGCTGATTTCACGAAGACAACGCGTCGGTCTCTTATTCCCGTGCTAAAACACCAATGGTCATCTATTTTTTTCTTACAGGATCACATTATCCCTACTTCTTTAACAAATTTGGAAGGTAAGCAGTCATTCTCTTTCCTCAAGCACATTTGCCAATGTAATACTTGTTTACCTGCTTGTTTTGAGTACAAGCTTTAGGAAAATATCATGGATCTATTTTGAGACTGGATCTCAGAGGAATTCATGAAGCCTGAAGTAATCAGATCTGTGAATATTTTTAGTTCTTCTAAATCGCAGTTTACAAGACCCAACTGAGACAATAAAACAGGGCTACTGCTGACAACTTTTTGTATTATTAGCAAGAACCAAAAGTTTATAGCTGCCCTGCTACTGTATCATTTTAAGAAATGCTTTGCTTATCTATCTTTAGTTAATTTCTATATTGCAGCCCTCTTTGTAGGAAAAGAAAAACAGTTAGGAGACAAGAATTCTCTTTCTAAGGACAGGATGTGGATGATAGCAATACAGGTAGTTCTCGACTTACAACAGTTCATTTAGTGACTGTTCAAATAACTTACATCCTCACTGAAAAAAGTGACTTATGACCGTTTTTCACACTTACAACCGTTACAGCATCCCAGGGTCACATGATTTACATTCAGATGCTTGGCAACTGACTCACATTTATGACAGTTGCTGTGTCCATGAGTGCAGTGTAATAGTTTTTTGCAAACTTCTGACAAGCAAAGCCAATGGGGAAACCAGATTCACTTAACAATCACATTATTAAATTTTAACAACTGCAGTGGTTCATTTAACAAATGTGGCAAGAAAAGTAACATGGAACAAAACTCACTTAACAAATTTCTCACTTAATAACATAAATTTGGGACCTGATTGTGGCTGTAAGTTGAGAACTACCTGTAGTTAAGGGAGACAGAGGAACATGGAGTGTGTTGATCCATAGAGTTGCCAAGGGTCCTTAACAGAGTCTTAGGTGTAAACACTCTTAGAAACAGTGCCAGATACCACAAGACTTCAATTCAATTCAATTCAATCCTTTATTGTCAATGCAAAACGTGTGCAGCAAAATTGAATGAGCCTCCATCGGTACAATCACACAAAGCACAGGACACAGAATACATTCAAATACAGAATACAACTCCAGATTCATAAACAAATTCCTAATCCCAGGAAATGCCCAGGCTGGCACATTTCCACATACGTTTCCACATATTACACATACACAGACATACACACACATGTATATATGTACACACACACACACATGCATTATTCCACCAGAATGTACAAATTGCACATTGCACTGTCACTGTGAGTCTGTTATATTAAGTCTAGCCGTGGTGATATGTGACATTTAGAAGTCGGACGGCCCATGACTTTTAGTTTTGGTTGTTTTAACACATGTGCCTCAGTGGCTGTCTTTGTTTCCTACTCAGAAGCCTGGTCATAGCCTCAATTTCTTTTCTGTCCTGGGGGAAAAGATCCACAAACAAGCATCACAGAACTACTGTTATTAGAACTGTTCTATTAGTTCTTTTTTCCTCTTCTGTATAGATGGGGTTCAATTTTTAAATCAGCCCATAATTGGAAGCCAACCAATTTCTTTGGCTTCTAGGAAGCCCTGAGAGGTATGTTTTTGAAGCAGGATGGCTGCCCTAACAGCAGCCAGTCCAAAGTCCACCAAAGACTTCTAGGGGCTTCATAATTTGACTTCTAAAAGCCATCTTCCCCATGTTGAGGTTCACAGCAGGTAGGAGGTTTGATTAAGAATGCTATATAAGTGGGAACAATGATGACATTACCATAAGATCAATGCAGCGACAATCACAAAGGAGGAACATAGAGAATGAATGAAACTGTTGGGAAGGATTAATCGCAGGCTTGAAATCAATAGTCATCATTATGCTGTTCATACTAAATTATATTTCTTCTCTGTGAACTTGAGCTCGCGTACTTTTTCAGTAGCTCTGGAAGATCAAGGCTGGAAATAAGAGAACAAATTGAAAGCCAATCCTCACAAGAGCTTTGGGAGAATTCTCTATTCTAGTGAACCAGCACTTGTCCAAAAGGATTGTATTTATTGTCTTGGGGATCCTGCTGGATCCAGTACTGATTCTAGGTAACCACTGAATATCGATCAACTGAGAAATTGAGTCCCAACCTGGATTAAAGACCTAGTTTAGAGATTTGCGAGCTGATCCAGTAAACTTTGGAAATTGTCCAGAAATTGCAGCATAGAATAACAGAGTAGGAAAGGACCCTGGAAGTCTTCAAGTCCAACCCCTTGCTCTATACCCATGTTGGTAAATCAATGCCACACGTGCCGGAAATGGAATGCGGAGCCATTTCTCCAGGCATGCCAGCCGTTGCCCCAATCCACCTACTGCGCATGTGCGCACACAACTCCCCTTGCGACTCCCACATGACTGCGCATGCACATGCCCACATCTGGTACTTGGTGCCGAAAAGGTTTTCCACCACTCCTCTATACCATTTCAGAGAAATGGTTGTTCCAATCTATTAATCATCCACTGATTAATTGTTCCGTCAGGAAATTTCTCCTTAGTTCTAGGTTGCTTCTCTCCTTGATTAGTTTCCATCCATTGCTGCTTCTGCTTTCAGGTACTTTAGAGAATAAGTGGACCTGTGCTTCCTTATGGGCAACCCTTTAGATATTGGAACACTGCTATCATGTCACCTCTAATCCTTCTTTCCATTAAACGAGACATACCCAATTCCAACAACTGTTTTTTTATATGTTTTAGTGTCCAGTCCCCTAATGAACTGTGTTGCTCTTCTCTGGACTCTTTCTAGAGTCTCAACATCTTATTTACAAGGTGGCAACCACAGGAAGCAGTATTTCAAGTGTGGTCTTATGGAGGCATTATAAAGTGGTATTAACACTTTGTGTGATCTTGATTGGAGATGTAGAAGCATGAGTAGTAAGTGATGCCTCCTAACGGTCTTGGATAGGCATCATATGAAATAACTTCGCTGGCTACTGGTTGCTTTCTGAACCCTGTTTAAGGTGTTCGTAGTGCAATATAAAATTCTGCATGGCTGAGAATCAAACTATTAAAGAAACTGCCCCCCCCCCATATTGCTTTCTGCAGAACCCATAATATAGAGCAAACTAACATTAGAGTTAAAGCTTATCGTAATATAGAAATATACTACCCCTGAAAATAAGACCGGGTCTTACATTTCTGCCCCAAAAGATACATTAGGTCTTATTTTCTGGTTAGGTCTTATTTTCAGGGAAATACAGTACTAAATGGGTCCACCTGACTGACAATCTTAACTGGAGCTTATTTTGGGGCTAGGTTTTTATATTATGAGCATCCTGAAAAATCATGCTATGGCTTATTTTCTGGTTGGGTCTTATTTTCAGGAAAACATGGTGGTTTCCACAGACCTTTTAAATTTAACACATTTCGTTCTTTAAAAATATGCAATTTTAATAATGTTTTAAAAATTGTTTTAATTATCTTTATTGTTTTAAACATATCACTGAAAGTCTGCCTGGGGCTGTTAAGGGAATGGGCAACATAAAGATTCTCTAAATAAATATTTAGTAGCTGCTATTTAAATTTTTAAAATTCCTATGAGAGAATTATGCATTTTTTTCGGTTCCAAATTTTCAAACATATTTCAGAATACATAACAAGAAGTCTAGGAAACAAAAACTGTTTAGGAGATCACAAACATGGAGATCTCCATTACAAGCATTTCAATCTTTTCATATATAACCATCTCCCACATAATGTGGAACAACAGTGCTGCTGCTGCTGCTGAGAAAGGAAGCCAGAATGTAAGCAAAGCTTCATTTTATTCATGTTTTAAAAGCAGCAATGAAAGAGTATACAAATACAAGTAGAAAAACAAGCAAACTTCAACTGCTCTTTCTTGCTAGCTAACACATAATTCATAAAACCATTTCACTAAGCCCAGCTCATTAAACAGGTTTTCTTTAGAGATTTTACATGGGAAGCACTGGGGAAATAAAGTCCTTTAAAAAAAACCTGGAGCTCTCTGAAATAGTCATAAATGAAATCTGCCTCTTTAACTATTTGTTTACATGCATACACACTTTCTCCTTCAAAAGTCACTAGGCAACTACTTTTAACGAACACTTCTTAGCTGTTTCGAACTAAAAGCCATTCTATTTAAGATGGCTTTTCTTGTGTAACCAAGTATTTTTCTGGATCTTGCAGGAGATTTTCCTCAAGCACCATGCAGTGTATGTAGGTGTAATAGCAAGGGGAACTAACCCTCCACTAAGAGGTACATTCTAAAAAAATAATAAAGGAAAAAGGGAAGGAAGATAATTACAGAACAGTAGAGACTAGCACTGCCTTTTGCAAATGTTTAATAACAGAAATAAAACGAGGCAGATGCAATGCAAGATATTTGGAGATGTGGAAATTTGAAGAGACCAACCCCTAATGATAAATAATCCACTAAAATCAGGGTTAAGCAAATAAAAAAAATAGTCAGGGGAGATTACCTACATTTCTGTGGCATTCCATGGCAGAAGAATTATTTATTAATTTTATACTGGCCACAGGACATGAGGAAAATCAGCTCCATTTCAAATTGTACTTTTTTAGTCCCTCATGGATGGTTATACTGATAATGTAAACAAACATAAACAGAAGTTAATAATTAAATTTCAATCCTTCCGTTCTATGAGCAACATTTAGAAAAACTTCATTCCAATTATACTTTGTTTCCAATAGCTGCTCATAAGGCTAAAAAAGCAAAGAAGAAAAATAACTCACTGCTAAAGCATTCACATTTCTGTCCTTAACACTGCCTATAAATATATATAGAGAGAGATATAAATATTAATTGTGAATGCTAGATGCAAGCCACTCTTAACTCTGTTTGTACCCTGCAGTTGTCTTGTTTGAAATTAAATTTATTACCATCTGGGACATGAAACCCTTGTCGCAAGACAGGCATGCACAGATTTGATTTCTAAAAGTACTATCACTAAAGAAAAATATGGTATTTGCTCTGCAACAGTCTGCTGTGAATATTTTAGATGACACATAAAATATGAAGCATTCACTATTCAAATATAATAAATCAAGATGAAGCATGAGGTGAATAACAATCAAGAATAAAGATGTAGGTTTGATCTCAGGGTAACACTCATTAGAGGAATGGTTCTCTCAAGAAAGGCCCACTGATTTTAGTTTAAGGCAGGGGTGGGCAATTATAGCTCCTTCATGACTCGTGGACTTCAACTCTCAGAGTTGAAAAATAATAGTTGTTATAATAAGATGCCTTATACTATCTCGAACTATGAGGCCATCCAGCCTAATATTAAAGATGCACTAAGGATAGCAGTTCTCCATGATCTCAAACCGATTTCAAAATTACTTTGGGGATCAGGCAAAGAGATGCTATCTAGGGAATGGTCAGATAAGAGACAGCAGAGCCCACGGCTTCAGAATAGGTGCAGCAAGAGACATAGGAGGGACCTCTCTAAGTTATTGGGTTGTAAAGGTGATGACAGAGGTTCAGGTGGTCCCCAACTTACAACCACCATTGAGCCACAAATTTCTGTTGCTAAGCAAGATGTCAGCCTTGAAACCATTTTGGGAACATCTTCAAGGGCTGCCACAGTGAGGCCCGTCAGAACTGTGGGAACGTGGCCGAGTGGGGAGATAGAGGTAGCTGGAGGAATATGTAGCCATGTAGCCAAAATGACATTCTTTCCCGTGGGAGCCAAAGATGTCTTCACCAAGTATTTAAGGCATGGACTAAAGCCATCCAAAGGGGGACCGTGACCGGATTGGATCATGTGATGGACATGTGACCTGGGGACAAAACTCTGGGTTTTGATATGGATGGGCAAAAGACTTGGGTCCTTCAGAGTCGTTCAGAGTTTCCACAGATGTACCAATATGACATTCCTAATAAATTCTTACTTTGAGGAAGCACCAGGCCTCAGAGTTTTGATTGCATTGAACTTGTTGCCAGAAACCCTGACACTAGACAGTTGTTAAGTGAGTTTTGCCCCATTTTACGACCTTTCATGCCACCATTAACTGAATCACTACAGTTCTTAAATTACTAACACAGTTGTTAAATGAATCTGGCTTCCCCATTGATTTTGCTTGTCAGAAAGTTACAAAAGGTGATCACATGACTCGGGACACTGCAATAGTCATAAATATGAGTCTGAATTTTGATCATGTGACCATGGGGATGCTGCAAAACAGTTGTGTGAAAAATGGTCCTAAGCTACTTTTTTTCAGTGCCGTTTTATCTTTGAATGGCCACTAAACAAACTGTTGTAAATCAAGATACTACTTGCATTGTACTTTCAGACTTGCAAGATTCTATTTAAAATATAATTATGGAGTCCTTGGTGCTCTCAGATTTGTGGTTTACTTGCAGACATTTCATTACCTAACTGGAGTAGTGAACTATTATTGGTAGTAAATGTGGGGTTAATGTGTTTGTTCCCTGTTTATATATGTAGCTTGCCCTGCCAGTGTTGATGGAGGTGTGCTTTTCTCATTGGTAACTTCTTAATTAGGGTATTGTTTTCTGCTTGACTGGCTGAGGTTAATCCCTGCTTATCAGGGTTTTGATTGCTGGAGAGGATGTGCTCCCCTCTTACTTTTTTAACTGTCTCTTTTGAATGGTGTGTGAATGTGGTTTATCTCCATGTATTCATTGATGACTAAGTAGAATTAGCTTATCTGGTTGTGTTTCTTCTCTGCTCTACCTGGTAAGGCTTACATCCTTGAGAAAAGAGATGCAAAGAATGAAACCTTTGCATGCAGTTGCATGTCAGATGCTTAATCTAGTGATTAAGAAGACAAATATAAGAAGAAAAGGTAACAAAAGGAGTATAGGTAATCGGTAATAGGTAAACCTTGTTTAATGAATTCCTCACTTAGCAACTGTCCACAGTTACAATGGTGATGAAAAGGTAATTACAACCAATCCTTGCATTCATAATTTTCACAGGTATGTAAAGCAAAAGAAAGGCAAAATAAGATTATATGCACAGTCACAGTTTCATTTAGCTGCTTTGCTTAACACCAAGTTGCTAGGCCCAATTATGGTTGCTAAACAAGAATTACTGTAATCATTTAATACACAAAAGATGATGCTCTACCAGAAAGCATATTTTTTAATCAGTTTCCAAACTCCGTGCTATGAGAAATCAGTTAGCTAATTAATCCCAAATGTTCCTTGAGAAGGAATCCTGGCACTGCAACCTTGCAGTGTAGTACGGTTAGAAGATTTTATAAGAACATAAATACCAGAATAAAGGAACATGTCCAGCATACCTCTATAATCCCACTGCTTTTTAATTTACTGCAATAAGGAAAAACAAGTAACCATGACATATGAGGATACAGATTTTTCTTCTACTTAACTTTTTCAACAAGATTTTTGTTTCCAGAGTCTTCATGACAGGTTTCAAGAGTTGTCTGTCAAGACCTTTCTTTAGTTTGTAAAATTAGTTTTGACAAATTAGTTTTGCCTGAATCAGTTCTTGCAATTTTCTTGGTAAGATTTTAAAAAATGGCTCACCTTTGCTTCCTTTCTAGGGCTAAAAGAGTGACTGGCCAAGATCAGCCAGCTAGCTTTGTGCCAAAGGCAAGACTAGAACTCACAGTTTCACATTTTTAGTCTACTTCTCAACCACGACACTATCTGGCTCTCTTTTAAAGTCTATTAAAGAAAACAAACATGTATAGTTTGAGAGGTAAGGTCTTTCAAAAATATTGGGGCAATATTTACCTGAGGCAGATATAGAGATGTAATAACTTTTACACATTACAATAAAAATTCCCTTACTGTTTAGTCTGGCGTTATAAATATTTATCCCACAATTCTTCAGGAACGATCACTGTGTGATAAATTCTCATTTTTAGTGTCTTAATCGTTTCCTAGAAAATGTATAACCTGAAACACAATTACTGCATTTGTGAGCAAACTAGCCTATAAAAAGGAAGTTAAATCAGTCCATTGTTGTCTGTGATGTTTTCCCAAAAACATTTTCCATTCCTGACATTTTAGGTGGTTTATTTTTATCTTACACATTTATTACCTTAACGCTCATATTTATAATAATAAACGTTTCAGTAATAACATTGGTATTTTTTGGCTCAACTCACAACATACAATATTTCCAAAATTATTTTTTCAGGGATAAAAGTAAAAAGATTTACCTGTGTTCAGAAACTATTTTATCAGATTTTGTTTAAACATACATTATTCAATGAAGCTTTTAAAATATGCTTAACAAAGGTAAAAAATAACCATGCAGACGAAAAAATAATGCATTAATTCAGTCTTATTCATATATTTCATGTTAAGTATGCTTAATATTTCTATCAAAAAAGAAATGTGTATAAAAGTAATTAGGCCACTCTATGCAGCGATAAATAAAAAATGGAAACCAAATGTTAATATTTTAAGTTATTCTACTTTTCTTTTTAAACAATGCTCTTTCACACATTTTATATTCTTTTTATAAATAGAATATACTGTAAATCAATATAGGAAATCGAAAAGTCAGTTTGGTATAGTGGGGAAAGTCCCTGCCTAAAAAGCAGGAAACTGAATTCTAATCCTGCCTTACTCACAAAAACCTTTCTGGTGATTTTAGGCCACAATACCTGACGGTCCAGTATACCTCACAAGGCTGTTGTTGTCAGGAAAACAGGAGGAATATTAGGTATGTGTGCCACCTTGAGCTGATGTGTATGTATGTATTAAATGTAACCTTCTATATACAGTCACCCACACACGCTCACAAAATGCATGATTTCCTTATAGTGTAACAGTGAATTCAAAATGTGATTTTTCATATTGTAAAACCATCGTCTACTTTAGAGAATGTCATTCCTTAGTTTAAACCATTTAATATAGGCCCCATCACAATCCTTTTGGCTTTCTTTAGTTTTGCTATTCCTTTTAAATAGATAAAATAAATATTTTGCCTATTTAAATGTTAAAATTTAAACGTAAAAAAATGTATAAATGTTAAAAGACTGATTAAAAACATGGATTGGATTTACACACTGGACTCTGCTTTAATTTCCTAACAAATCACAATATGTCTTAGTGCAATGTGTGAACCCTGCTTTCCACTTTCAGTGCTGCCAAGAAAGAAATATGACCCCATATGTTTATATACCTTGTGCAATTCAACTTTTTTTAGGCCACAACCCAAGGGCACGTAGTTATTATAGGGTTAGTTCATGGTTAATAAGGGTATACTGAGCATCTTACAATATAAATACCACCATCTCAATTCATAACATAAATAATCCTCAACTTACAATCACAATTGGAACTGGACCTTCCATGCTCCATCATTAAACAATGTAATTTTCAAGTCAGTTGTGTTTAATTCTGCAACCGCTTTTGCCAGGTTCATTAAGTAATTTCCTTGGTTGCTAAATAATGGGAGCAATTATGGGAGCCTTCCGAAGCTCCCATGTT
>JANHFJ010005017.1:53396-71099 GCA_032468195.1 Cerberus rynchops | reverse complement strand
CAGGGGGTTGGACTAGAAGACCTCCAAGGTCCCTTCCAACTCTATTATTCTATGTCAGGGATGTCAGACTCACAAGGGGGGAATGCATCATGTGCTGGCCCTGCCCCTGCCTGGTTTAGGGAAGGGGAAAAAGTCCTGATACGTCATGTGACGACTCCATGAAGATGCGAGTTTGACACCCCTGTCCTATGATTTGTCTCCAACCTTATCCTTCAGTTCTTTCAAAAGTCACACATTGTGGCTATAATCCATCCTACTGCAGGTCATCCTCTTTTTTTTCCTTCTACTTTTCTCAACATTATAAACTTTTAGAGTGCTAGGCCTTACATGTCCAAATAATAACAAACTCACCCTGGTCATTTGTGTTTTACATGAGAACTCTGAACTGATTCATTCTATGAGCCAATTGTTTCTAAGCTGTATGCGGCACCCTGGAGTTCAAAGGTGTATGAATATTCTGTTTCTTCAAAGCCCATCTTTCACTTCTATAGAGAATCACAGGTAAAGCCCTTCCCTGTACAATTCTGATCTTTGTATGGATAGACACATGATAACATTTCAATAGCTTTCCAAGACCTTTATTCCTACTCTATCGTGTGCTAGTTGTGGTGTATTTCCTGGCCATCGGGTGGTTTAATGTTGATAGTCAATCCTAAAAGAAGTTATTCACCTCTTTAATATTTTCATTGTCAGCACAATATGCTTACTTATGCTTAGTTTAAGCACGATTTATTTAATGATATGGGTATGCATGACTCACTGAATCATAAATTAACTGTAGGGGTTGAGTTTACACAATATGTTCAACTAAAACATGACTGTTAGTTATGGTTCGGTGTGTCATGCAATCAATATATTCAAACTAACCTTCCCTTTTCTTCCCTCCTCCTCAGTTTATTTCTCAAACCATCCTCCTAGCAACTAGCAGCTAGATGCACAGCTGTAAATACAATACAATTCAATACAACTGGAATAAGCTGTGAAATTGTTGGGTATTTCTGTTTATAGAACTATATTTCACATCCCCTCATAAGCAGTGACTTTGAGCTTGTGCAAAGCTGTTTGTCTTTAAAGTTGAGTAATATATTAGCAAACAGTGAATGAAAAGTGTTGGCTTAATTTAATTTGAGAGATTAGAAGGATGTATAATCCTTCTGAGACTCTGATATACTGGCAGCTTCCATTTTAAACCAAATATTTGCGAAACAGAGCCATGTTTCTGTATTATGTTGAAGAAACAATCCCAAGTACAGATAGTCCTCGATTTACAGCAGTTCATTTAGTGACCATTCAAAGTTACAATGGCATTGAAAAAAGTGACTTATGTTTTTTCACTCTGATGACCCCATGATCACGTGATCAAAATTCAGCATCCCCATGATCACATGATCAAAATTCAGATACTTGGCAACTGATTCATATGATGGTTGCAGTGTCCCAGGGTCATGTGATCTTTCTGACAAGCAAAGTCAATGGGGAAACCTGATTCACTTAACAACTGCAGCAAGAAAGATTATAAAATGGGGCAAAACTCACTAAACAAATTTCTCATTTAACAATCTACACACAGACACATTGATGTGTGTGTGTGTGTGTGTGTATTGATATGTGTGTGTGTGTGTGTGTGTATGTAATCTTAGATTTATGTAACTGTTTCACAGTGCTTTTACTTGGTGAAGTCTGCACACACGAGTGCACAAGAGTATACAGTTCAAGTCAGCTTTTTCCCCAGAATCCCCTTACTTTCTGATAATTCTGGAATTGATAATTCCAGCATCTAAAGGGCCTGCAGTTGGAGAAGGTACTACAGGGTGCGTAGGCATCTACTAAAATACAAAATTTGTATGCACCACAGAATGCCTTTCCAAGTTTACAGTTATCTCCTTCTAGTGCTATACAGTGCATTCAGACCCCCTTCATTTTTGTCCATTTTGTTATGTCATTTCTAAAATTCTGTTTTCACTTTGTCATTATGGAGTGCTGAGTGTAGATTAATGAGGGAAAAAAAAGAATTTCAACAACTATAGAATCAGGCTGCAGCATAACAAACTGGACAAAAATGAAGGGAGTCTCAATACTTTCTGAATGCTCTGTACTTACCTGTGCGCATTATATACGTACCAAGAATGTTGATATTTTTCAGAATAGTGCCAACAGAACTTTGTTGTTAGTTTTTTCTCAACATTTCAAACATAATGCATTTCTCTGAAGTCTGACTACAAATGCATCTAACAGTTATCAATTGATGAATAGAAATTCACACATAAAATGTTGTTTCTCTCCTAATTTTAAGATCAAAGTGTGTGATTAAGGAAAGCAATTTTTTTCTTTGCCACCTTTCTTTTCTTTCTGTAAGAACTTCTCTTTAAATCTCATTTACTTCTGCTGTATGAAATACTATGGAGGCAAAAAAGCTAAACTGTACAGTATTTCTGATATATTGGGCTATAATTCCCATCACCACAAGCAATTGATTATGCTTGTTTGGGCTGATCACAATTATAATTAAAGTAACTGGAGCAGATCAGGCTTAAAAAGTCTACCTAGTTTCAGTAACTATTATCCCACATTCTCTTTGGGTCATAAGTTACATAAGTTAGTACCCTAAACCCAATTTTATATTAAATATAGAACAAGAAACAAACAGAATTGTTGTTTTGCTTGTAGTTTTATTGTTAGAATTAACCAAAACATAACAGCATTTGAAAGTTTACAGTATTTATTTTTATCTTCAGTACTGCCTGTAAATTTGAGATGAAGGGCAAATATAAAATTGTTTTAAATAAATGGAGACCAAGAGATGAACTCATTTTATTTACTGCAAACAACAGTTTCTCTACTGAATGAAATATGTCTGATGAAGTACCACAGTGCCTGAAATGAAAAACGAAGTGATAATTTAATGTTAATTCCCAACATACCCCAAAAGATCTCATAATCAGTAGGTGTAGGAAAGAAAAAGATTCATTTCAAATCACTAAATGCATTTCCTCAACATCTCTGAGCTCATAAATCAATTTAAACACACACCCTGAAACAACTTAATACAGTTTTTCATTCCTTCACTGTTTTTCATTCCTCACTGTAGAAGCCAAACAGATTACAAATATGTAACCTGAATTCCCCATATTGATGAGTGTCCTGCAACTGAAGCTGTTCACCATTTTAGTGCATATTTTAAAAAATACCAACTGCAAATAATTCAGGATACTTTGATTGTTTCTTATGCAATTGCAAGCAAAGCAGAGATTATGTGACCCCCTCCCCCAAATCATTGTTCCTGTGATATAGATAAATAGTTGTGTCAACCTAAATCAAAGAAACAAAAATACATTTGATCTAAAATAAAAATCCCAAGCTGTTTTTCCTCCTCTTTCCAGAAGAATATGTATTATCCAAAAATGATTCCAGTTCTTGTCCAACAACACCCACTGGTTGAAGCAATATCACTTTTTTAAAAACTGAATTTTAAGTAATGGGGGCACGGGTTAACTTCCAAAGTCTGCCTATTTTCCAAGTTACAATTCCAATAGAAAGTATTCTCTCTAGAATAAGCAACAGATAAAAATAATAATAATTACTATTGTTATTATTTTTTATTATTGGAACTGTTCTCTATTCTAAGTAACGTGGAGAAATACATTTTCTGAAATTAAGAATAATTGGATAATCTGAGCTTTCTATGCCAAAAATAATGACTTCAGACCCTTTTCTGGGTATAATATCAATTGGTTTAAATCAGATTAGTGTTTTGAGGCTGTATTAAGTTGTCAAAACTTGTTGTTTGGGTCAATTCAATAATGTCTAAAGTAATAACTTGCTGTTCTTTGGTTTGAAAAAACTAGTATATCTTGAATGATTGTATTGAATTTAAATACATGTATTTAATGTATTTATGTATGTATTTAAATGTATTTATCAAAAACAGCAATAGATTTGGATAGATGAGCTGAACTTACATTGTATATTTGGAGTAAGAGTGAAATGAAAGGTGTTTTGTGTAATGTTTGTCATAAACTCTTTAAATATAGATACACAAACAGAAGTTTCAGCAGTTTGAGAAAATTCTCCATTTCAATTTTCACTCAGAAAATCCAATTGTCAGTTAGAGAAATGGTTTTAATTTTACAAATTTAAGTTTATAACAAGCAACATAACATTTATATCAGGTTGATGAATTGTAAGTTTGTCCATTGGGAACTTACCTTAATAGGCTATCTTAAAATCAACACCTCTTATAAATCAGAGTCCAATTGATTTGGAAAATATGAAATTCCTCCTCTTTTTATATTAGTCACCATAAAAGTATGCCAATTCTGTTTTCATCCTTAAGATAATGCTACATATTTACATAGAAGTGAAATTGATTTTCAGTAATAGCAAATTTTGATTATAGCAAACATAGAGTTACATTCCTTATCTTCTTGTTCTAGAAGGTTTGAGGAACTAAACACACAATCCATCACTGGTAGTCTCAATATAGACATTTACTCTATATGTTTGTCCATGAGTTTGTCTCCTTTGAAGTTAGGTAAATTAACTTAAGTTAATTTACCTAACTTCAAAGGAGACAAATTCATGGACAAACATATAAATGTCTGTGTTGAACAAATGAATTGTGCTTTCTATATTTGTCATTTTATTTATAGTACTTGTAACACTGAATTCCTCAAACTCTGTCAAATAAAAACTAAAATAAAATAGCTAGATCAAAATAATATAAAAAAGAAACATCAACCAGGCTTAGGCAAAAACCTAAATTATCCCAAGATAAAGTCTAGTATAGATATCTCTTGTGAGTCAGCTGGGATCAAACACTCATTGAAGTAGATGCAACTTGTTTGCAGAATTGAAGTAAGCTGGAGCTACACAAACTATGACAGAGAAGGTCTGTTACTCATTCTGCATATCTCATGTAATATATTTATATTTCTTAATTGCCCATCCACCTCAGAGTGGTGTATGGCAATATATGTATAGAGGAGGACTTTAAGGAGACTGGAAGACTACAATTTTGTACAAAGCTATTGAAACATATAAATGCAATTCAGATCAGTTACTCTATAAGTTTTATGTTCAGAGAAACTGATTTGAAAATGATCATTTTATTGAAAGGCTATCATCTTTACCTAAATAAGGAAAGTAAGAGCCAGGAAAAATTTATGATTTTTGTAAATGACATAATATCTTACAAATTACCTATTATAATTTATGTTTATAATTTATCTGTCACAGACAACTACACTTAGATAATATGCCCTATAGATGATCAGGCATCACAATAACAATCTGGATATCATATAACTAAGACCACACAGTCACAATTGCTACCTACAGTTCTTTTATAATCTATAATGTATTAGAACTACTATAATGTATTAGAACTCTACCCTTTCTTGGGTAGAGATCGGCAAGAAATTTGTCCAGTTCACATATCAGTGTATTAAATTCAAACTTCTCATATGCAAACTAGATGCTGTATACAGATAGAACAATATTTCACATTTAAACAAGTTCAGAACTTTAAAAAAAGGAAGCATAAAACACATCTATTAGGGGAAGTAGGCACAAAGCTGCATTATATGGAAATTCACCTGGAGGAAAATGTATTGGTTAAAAGATCTGTTTACAGGTATAAATATTTCATGCAGACTTTTTTAAATGGTAAAGAAAAGCAGTAATAAGCTTAGACTGGGAAAATGAGGAAGAAAAGAAAACTAAATTGACTACTAGCTTGTGCTAAAATAACTAAAATGGATGGCTTATTGTTTAGTTCAACCAATTTTGGCAGACATTGTCATGAATTTACAGTTCATTTTGAAGCCATTTCTCCTTTCTTCAAAGAAAGATATATTAATATTGTTTAACCTCAAGTTCACCAATGCAGTATCCTTCTTTTAAAAATAAAGAGCTTGACAGCATCAATCACTCGGTCTATTTATTTATTCATTTAATAAATATATAATTTTGTTTCTGGAAAAAAAACTAATACAAGATTAAAATAGTGGAGTGTCTGTGAGCATCAGCAGGCAGCAGTGCCCAGCTGACTTGTCTGAGCTCAGATTTTGATTAGAATCAGACTTGGTTGATAATTTGACGGATAATTTCAGATTTCCCAGACACCATAGAAGAAGCTAGGTCTTATATCTCTTCTTACTGCCTGCTTTTTTCCCCCTCTCCAGAGATTTAATTTTGTGCTGATGTTCTTGCTTTCTTATTCATTCTTTTCCTGATCTTGTGGTACTCTAAATGTTGGGTAGAGTCCTTTTACTTACTCAAAGGACCAGTTAGCTAGGAATAATATTGAACAGATTGGAATCAGACTGACAGGACAGAAGTTCAAAAGTAATGTTAACAATTATTACTTCATAGAAAGAGTACTGGGAGCTTGGAACTAACTTCCAATAGAGGTGGCAGGACAATCATCAGTAACTGAATTTAAACAAGCTTCTGATAAACACATCTATCATCCAACATACATACATACATACAATAAAATTAATAAAAATTAATAATTACAAAATAATAAATAAAAAAGAAACCAAAAAATCAAAAGGGGAGACTCAATGGGTCAGTGGGTCTTTCTCTGCCATCAGTTTTTTATGTTTCTAATAAAAGTTTTACTGAAAATAATCTTCTTAATGAGCACTAATTTCTCCTTAAAGAGTTACCTCAGCAAATTTTCTCCTCCCTGTTTGATTGCAGAATGATTTATTTCATCATAAGGATCACCATTGTAATCCCTTCTCTTTCATTTATATTGATTATTTTTCCTTGCCCTGTTTTCATTCTTTCCAACCCAGCAGAATATGCCAAAAAAAAAAATTTTTTTGTCACTCAGCAGAATAATTCTCCAGAACTAGAAAAGAATGCCCCAAATTTCTGATGGTGGTGAACAGGAAATGAAAGTTTGACAATGGCCGCCATCAGACCACGGGCTGCAGAAACTAATTCCAGAAAAAAATAAATCTCCAATAAATCTTATTGGAGAAGTGGACTAGGAATGTTGCCAACAACATTCCATTTGGAAGCCCCCCATCCTTTCCCTTGATGTGAAGCAAAGCCACTTTTAGCTGCTTTTAGGGAAAAGCTCTCTTGTATTGCAACTGCTTTTAACACGACACAATATTGACAAGAAATTAGTTCAAAGAGGGCTGAACTCAAGTTTATCAGCAAGTTAACTCTCCAAAAATAGGGCAGGAGCAACTTTGGTGTGTGCAGGGCCTCAGAAGTTGGAAAAAGATGAGGGTAAAAAATAAACTGAATCAAGCAGGAAGCTGCTGATTATTCTAGAAATAATTATTTCTAGAAAAATATTCCTTGACATACTGTATCTCTATGGTAAAGAAGATCAAAGACTGCCTCAGAATGCTTCCAGTTACTCCATTCTAAGAACTACCCCCCAGCCCCCATCTTCCTGTCAACAACCCCAAGAAGAAAAGACTGATCTTTTGGAATGGAGATTTTGTATCCTTTCAGAAAGATTGAGCTGATCTATCATAAACAAAATGCCTTCAGCCACAAGCTCCCACAGAAGGTTGGAGCTGATGGGGTTAAGAATTTACATCTCCCTACCCAAATTCTAAGTACAGGACATGACCTTTAGGATATAATAGGGTTAACCCACCACCATTGAAATAGTAAAAGGTGTGAGGCTACATTGCACAACCCTCTGGAGCATCTCAATCACCAAACCCTAGAACCCTATAAAAATCAGCCATTTTGTCAGCCACGGGAGAAACATGCTGAGGTCACTGAAGTTTCTGGAAAACCAAACAAATAGAAACCTTCTTTCCTTGTAGCCAAGCTCCGTTTTACTTCCAGTGGTTTTCTCCTGGCTTGGAACCAGACTGTATTTTAATTTCTATAATATCCTATGACAGTGGTGGCGAACCTTTTACTTACCGAGTGCTGAAAAGTACATGCTTTGTGCGTGCCATCTGCACTTGCGTGCGGCTCCTCCACATGCACTTCATGTGCAATCGCACCATCTGTGCATTGCACGTGGAATGCATGCATGCTGCATGCAGGCACTCATACACACATGAGCAATCGCTTGTGCGTGTGCAGGAGAGCTCCAAAGACCAGCTAGATTTCCTGCTGCAATCACGTGCATGCACAGTGGAGGCCCAAAGACCAGCGGAGTCTCTGCAATCGCACATGCATACATGTGCAATTGCATGTGCATGCTCAGCTGGAGATAAGTTGGCTGACAGCTTGTATGCCCAACAAGATGGCTCTGTGTGCTATCTGTGGCACCCGTGCCATAGGTTCGCCATTACGGTCCTATGCCAAGGGCAAACTTACTTGCAAATGCAACACCATCCTTCCTCAGATCTAACAGAATACAACAGTCCCCTCTGACCATAGCTGCTGGGGGGAAAAATATCAAAAGCCGTGTTCTGCATTCTGTTCTTAACTTCTCTATTCCCTTCAACTGTCCTCTGCTTCCCATTTCTCTTCCTCCTTTTCCTCTGTAAGGTCTCGTAGCTTCCCAGCTGCTTTCTTTAGTAGGAAGTCTTCTGTGAACCCTTTTACTTACATTTTATGAGAGCAACAAACTACATTTCATCAAAGGGGCCTCTCTAGGATTTAATCTTCATCATAAATACTTGAAAGACAGTGAACATATTAAAGAATGGTTTGAATTGACCACATATATTTAGTTTAGTCTGAAAGAAAATTGGGTATACAGTATTTGGAACCAAATTTATCTCCCTTTCCCAAAATCAAAGGATAAGAGTTAGACCAATCTAAGTCAGTTTTGAAGCTTGTACAACATTTCTTCCTCCCAGCATCCATTTCAGCAAGAAAAATACTGGTATTGTGTCCTAAAGACTCCTGAGGACAGTGCTGGCTTGGAACAGAAGAATTCATATCTGAGCAGGATGATGTAGAGCAGACACATATAACCAGCGTTCCTCTTCAAGGTTCTCCAACATTTACTTCAGAATGTTAACACGCAGATCAGGAATATTACAACTTTTTAATTTTTTAAGAAAATCTGTTTATAACATTTAATTAACTAAATTCAAAATGGTGGAATCCCGACATGCAGTTCAAAGAAGAAATCTGGCCCTGAACCACAAAAATGTATATTCTTGATCCAGAGTAATAGTTATTACTACACTGTAGTAATTTACTGCACCTACAACACATTTTAGACAGTTAAGTCAACTGCTGGAAACCAGTACTTGGAAATGCCAGGTCAGATGTTACTTTCCCATTTTGTTGCATTCAGAAAATCAGACTGTTCCATGTATTATGATTCTGAAAATCTAAATACATTTGTATTTACAATTACTTTGCTTCACCTGTCTCCAAGAAAAATATCCCTGAAATGACACATTTTAAGAGATATTCAGATTTATCTTGCTCATATATTTCTTGGGAGTCAAGAGAATAATTTGTCTTGATGACAGTTGTACATATTCAAAAAAATCACACTAATTACAACTGTTCATCTATTCATATAGAGCTGTACAGTAATTTAATCTGGAAACATGGATGGTGTATGTTTATTATGCAGTTCATTGCACAATTTTTAAAAAGACTATAAAATGAGCAAAGATTTCATTAAAAAATAGTTGACTCTGATCTTAGTTTCAGATAAATTGAATTTAATTTAGATAAGTGAAAGCCAAGCATGTCCACAAAATATTGCAAAGTAAAAATGAAAAAGACTTCAGATAAAAAAAAATTCGGAATGCCGCATCAAAGATATGCATTACATGCTATAAGCTATAAGGCAGACAACACTGGTTAACTTGAAACCCAAGTTCTATTACAAGTAGTTCTTGACTTACAACCATTCTTTTAGTGACCATTCAAAGTTGCAATAACACTGAAAAGACTGACTTATGACTATTTTTCATAGTTATGACCAATGCCTCATTCCCATGGTCATGTGATCAAAATTTGGATGCTTGGCAATTGGCATGTATTTATGACGGTTGCAACGTGCAGACCTTTTGTGACCTTCCAACAATCAGAGTCAATGAGGAAGCCAGAATCACTTAACAACTGTGTTACTAACTTAACAACCACACTGATTCACTTAACAATTGTGGCAAAAAAAGGTGGTAATATGGGGCAAAACTCAGTTAATAACTGTCTTGCTTAGCATTGGAAATCTGGGGCTCAAATGTGGATCATAAGGCAAGAACTAGTCAAGAAAGGCTGGACTGCCATCTGTCAAAAATGGTGTAGGGCAGGAGGCTGGACTAGATGACCTTCAAGGTTCCTTCCAACTCTGTTATTCTTTTATTCTGTTAAACTACCTGTTGGATACTCCAAATGAAAACAGCCATGAAAACTGTGATATATTTTCTAATATACCAGACAGATACAGATCAAAGTGAAATGGAATCCCTATCTGATAGTGGTTATATTGCTGGAAGGAGGAAACTGTGGCTTAGGATAGACAAGGGGAAGGAATTTAACTAATTTAAATGAATCCAAGCCTCCAGAGCCAGATGGGTTGCATTCCAGGGAACCATAGGAATTAGTGAATCACAGAACCGTTCTCAGTAATCTTTGAGAACTCCTGCAGGACTAGTGAAGTTCCAGAAGACTGGAGAAGAGAGAATTCCATTGCCATTGTCAATCTCCACAACATTTTGCTCCCCTCCAGCTTTTGGGAATCCAATTTTAGGAGTGGGGTCAAGTAAAGTGTTCTTAAGGCCAGTTTGGGGTAAATACAGAACCCGGAAACTGTAATATGAATGTTCCAATATCATTTATAGAGGGTTCATTAAGGCAAAATCTCTTTGAGTACTTTGAAATGCTTTCTCCCAGATTTCTCTACAGCAAAGCTGAGTTGTTTATAAAATAAGCTGACAACTGGCTCGCCTGCTATTTCTTGCCTTTCTTCTCCAAGCCTCCCCACAGTCTCTCACAATCATCTTTAAAAAGGAGAAGAAGAAGAAGTGCCCAGGAAACTACAAACTGTCAGCCTGATGTCTAGACTGGGCAACGTTTCAAAGAAATAATCAGGCAGGCTATTTGTGAGCATTACCAGCACACTATAAACAAATTGTGCCAGATTAACCTTCTTTCCCCAGTTGATAGCTTTATTAGTTTAATAGATCTAGATAACGCTGATGTAAGTGTTCCTGGACCTCTGCAAAGAATGCCTTACCATATTTCCCTTCATAAAATGGATTAAGTGATACTACTACTTGATGGACTTACAATGACCAAACTCAAAGAATATTCATTAATGGCCCCACTTCATTTTTTTTTAAAATGCATCCATTCAATGTGGGCAGAGGTATCAACAAGCACCACAGGCTGCAGATGACACAAAGCAGAGCAAGCTAGCTTTAAATGAAAGAAACAAGCTTCAAAAAGATCTGTAGGGGTGATATAGGATAGCAGAGTTCAAATATCTGAATGCAACCAGGTATTTTGCATCCACACAGAAACTCTCTATTTCTCCAGAGGGCAGAACCAAAACCAGGATTAAAAACTATAAAGGAACAAGTTCAAGTTAAACATCAGGAAGAACTTCCTTATTTTATGAGCTGTCAAACTGCCTCATGATGTGGTGAGTTCTCCTTCACTGAGTAGGGATTGGAGTATGTAAACTCCATGGTCACTTCCAACTCTACTATTCTATAAGTCCATGGCTATTACTAAAGGCATCAGGTTGCCTATATATTGATCTCCCACAAGAAGAGATCCATATCCAATCCCCATAGCAAATATGTTTTTCTCCATATATTTAATATTTATATAAGTTCAGCTTTGGCATAAAGTCGATTACAACCAAAATTAGAGCCATGACAATCAGCCATCATATATAATACAAAGTGTAAATGCTGTAGTTCAAATATTGTGATACTGGTTTACATTTTAGATTTTGCTAAGCCCTGTGCATAAGCTTTAGTTGACTGGGTCATACATTAAGTTATGCCTTAATTATAATTTTTAAACAAGGCTGCATTGTAGAACTTGTATTTTTAAATGTTTATTAGTGAAGTAAAGCAAACAATACATCATTGATTATTGTAAAACATATAACTACAATGGTGAAAAAAATAAAGAGAGAAAAGGGAAACTAGGAAAAAGAGAAAAACAAATTAATATTAATATGACATGGAATTGATGTCATATTTACACTTATTAAATGCAGACCATCTGTATGGTTCAATCTTCTGATACCATTCACAAAATGCATTAAACTTCAGAGTTTGGGGAGGGGAGGGATGGAGAGAGGGAGAAAAGGGAGAGAGAGGGAGGGAGAGAGAAAGAGAGAGAAACAATCTACGGTTTATCATAGAAGATTGAAGTGATCTTTGGTTTATATATCACAGCAAATAGTAGCACCTAGCTGATATTGAAAAAAATTAGAGAACCCGGAGTGGTTAATAATATGACCAGAAGACATAAGACAAAACTGGAAAGTTGAAGAATGTCCCAGAAAAAGAAAACACAACTATTTGCATACTATTACTAGAAAAACTATATGCCTTCATACAGTTCCTAATACAGGTGAACTTATTTATCTTTTTACTTATTGGCTTATTCAATTTACCAGTGAAGACAGGATTTTGGAAAAGATAAATTAAACAGTTGTATCATATTTAAAATAGGATTTTCAAATGCGTAAGTGCTCTTCGAATTGCCTTTTTGACCTTTACATTTCTTTTTAAAAAATGGTACTACTTATTTTGAAACATATAAAAGATAGTTACTTTTTTGCAATTATTTCCTCTTGCCCAGGTTGTTTTAAATGTGGAATAGGTCAAGATACTAAGTGCTATACTACAACGTAAGTACATTGGAGGCATATCCGTACTCATAAGATTGAAATAAATATTAAATTACTTGAATATATTTTATGCTATATAGTATATGAAATACAACAAACCTTGGTTTCAGGCATCACTTTTTCCTATTTTCAGAATGAGTTTGGAAGTTTCACTTATGGACAACAGTTGCTTGATTGGCAGATTAAAACAGTTGGTAACATTAACTATGGTTTATTTTAAAACAAGTCAAAATCAGATGGTTTCTGAAGTCAGCTGGTCTTAACCCCTTGTCTCTTTAAATTATTTTCCCAGATTTGAACAATAGCAAACTGTTTCTACTCCCTGCCCACTAATCTTTAAAATAGGAGAGGGTGCCCCCTGGTTTATCATAACAGATTCAACTTACTACCCTGAGGAGGGATAGATAAATATTTTCCATGGCAAGAAAATAATACGGAGAGAAACTTTTCAGCCTTTCTCACAATATTATTATTTGTTAGCTTCCAGTATGCAATGGTTCACCCCTGTGTGATTGATTATTCAGGACTAGACAGTCCTTTAGCATGATTCAGTAAGTCTGTTTTATATTACCGGTATTATGCAACTTAAATAAAGTATCTTTTGAAAAATATCTTCAATAGTCCTTCCTTCCTTCCTTTCCTCCCTCGTTCCCTCCCCTCCCTCCCTCCTGCCTACCTGCATCTCACCACCCAAAGCTATTCTAAGTGGCTTCTTTAGCAGTAATTTGAACAGGACTTCACCTCAGTGATGAGTATGTCATAAAGAAGCAGTGGGAAAGCCCAAAATCAACAGCAAGGAAGATACCTACAATACAATCTCTTTATTGCACTCTTTTTCACCTCACACCCTGCTCTGGATGTCTTTCTTTAAAATTATTCTTTAGATCAATCACACTTTCCAAGCTATCTGAAAAGGTAGAAGCAGGAAGAGCATTTTATAATAATCTGGGCTGGACATTTTTTTATGCCTTTGAATCCGTTTTGATTCCTGGCGACCTCTTGGACTCATCTCCGCAATTTTCTTGGCAAGTTTTTTTTTAGAAGTACCAGTAGTTTGCACTTGCCTGCTTCCTATATCTAAGAGTGAGTGACTGGCTCAAAGTTACGTATCTGGCTTTGTGCTTGTGGACTAGAACTCACAATCACCCAGTTTTTAGCCTGGTGCCTTAACCCCAAACTGGCTGCTTCTCTGGTGGATATTAACATTCTCTCCTAATTTAACCAGTGAATTTCTAAATATACAGCATTCCACTGATAGCTAGGCTGTAGCTATAGAGTGTCATTAAGAAAAAAATTGGCAGCTGATTAAGCCAAGAATATTTAAGTAAATGACTGTTTTATTCCATCTGATTTCTAATGTAAATTTCACATTGCTCATACCATAGTGCAGCACAGCATGCAGTCCCACACTTCAGTTGCTCAAAAACAGAAACTGAGATAAAAACCATTATTTATAGATCATTCTGGAACAACTGTATCCAGGCAACTTGTATTATGTTAAGCAAAATATCAATAGTAGGTAGGCCATGTGTTGTCTGTAACTGAGGGGACTCTTGATATGCTGTTATCAACACTTCCCAGTCGTTTGGTTGGAATAGCTCAGGAATAGAAGACCACCTGGGAATTAGAAGAATAGGAAGGAACAATCTCCCCAGTCCTTCTGTGTGTCTACTTGGGTTGCCACCTAGCAGTTAAGCAAGATACCCCATAGCAGCCATTTTGTGAGATTGCTTATAACATGCTCCTCGAGTTCCCAGGGTATCATTTGGTCAAATAATTATCTACTTATCAGACCAAAGAAAGGGAGAAAGAATCTATTTGATACCCTGCATTTTAATTCCAAAATACCAAAATCCATCTCCTCATACAATTACTTGCTTACACTTTACACTCAACCCACCTGAGTGATTTGATGCACTGAATATTTCCTTGCTGTGGGTTTTATTCCTAAATCCAAGGACTGATAATGACTACCTCCCTTTATTCATATAGCCCCATATAACAAACGATTTCATAGGAAAGTTAATTGACGAAAGAGCCTCCCTGTTCTTATTTGAAAAACTGATTCAGCTGTTGTCTTAACTATTAATATCAAGTTCAAGAGCAGTCATTGGTCCTCTCTATTCTGCATTAACAAAATTAGCATGTTGCATCCAGTTCTGGCACCATATTTTAGGAAGCACGTCGACAAGCAGGACTACACCCAGAGGAGAGCAACCAAGATGTAAAATGCTGGAAGGAAAAACTTACAAGGAATGGTTGGTGGCATTAGTCTGTTTAGCCTGGAGAAGGCTATGGAGAGATAAGACAGCTATCTGCAAATATTTGAATTAGACAAGATAAATCAGAGCTGCTCCAGAATATCAGACAAGAAATCATTGGTTTAAATCACAAGGAAGTAGATTTTGACTGGGTATCAATAAAAATGTCCCAACAGCAGGAGCTCTTTCAACTCTAGATACATTTTTGGGGGGAGTGATAATTCTTCTCTGGGTGACCATATATTGGGCATATTGTAGTAGTGGATTCTAGCACTTGGTGAAAGGTTGGATTAGATGCTCTCTAAGATCCCATCCATCCTTTCTGTGGTATGATTAGTTATTTCCGTTTTGTATATACTGTAGCTATAGGCCAGTGGTGGCGAACCTTTTACTTACCAAGTGCCGAAAAGTACGTGCTTTGCACAAGCCATCCGCACTTGCGTGCAACTCTTCCACATGCGCTGCATGTGCAACCGCACAGTCTGTGCATGCATGCACCTTGTGCATGTGCAATACATGCATGCTGCATGCAGGCACTCACACACAAGAGCAATCACGTGTGCATGCACAGGAAAGCTCCAAAGACCGGCTAGATGTCCTGCTGCAATTGCACACATGCATAGCGGACACCCAAAGACCAGCTGGGTCTCTACAATCACGCATGCATGCATGTGCAATTGTATGTGCATGCTCAGCTGGAGGTAAGTTGGCTGACAGCTTGTCTGCCCAGCAAGATGGGTCTGTGTGCCACCTGTGGCACCGTGCCACAGGTTTGCCATCACAACTATAGGCATATGGAAGCAAGGAGTATTCAGTTTCCCTGAGGAGACAAAAGCTTTGTTTCTGATTGCCGATCTCTATGACTACAATTTATCTCGGCTCTGTATGTATTTGGGGCATAAATTATTGTCCAACTAATATCACTCCTGCAAAAGTCTCAGTTCAGATTCTGCATCCAGCTAAAATATTGGATGAGATTGTTGCATTCATGACTAGATTCTGAAAAATTGCTATTTTCTTCTACCAAGAGTTGCCATATGGTGATGCTGAGAAAATAGTGTTTTGTTGTAGTTTCCTTCCTGGAAGCCAGATGATGTTGCTAAGGCTGCTGAATGATAAATAAGATGATTCCTTGCTCCTGTGGTGCCTTCAACATTCCCTGCTCCTGTCCATTAGAAATCTTTTTTTTATTAAGCTGATACAAAACAAATTCAGATTTTTAAATACATGTATTCTCATGTATGTCTCTGAGTCCTCCAAAAGAAAATTGTGCAAGATTTAGAGCTGGAGAATGTCAATCACATTGTGCCAAAATTGAAAAAAAAAATGTTCTATATAATTACCTACTTTCCCATAGCTGAAAGACACATGTGGCTGAGCTGTGTTTTACTAACCACATCCAACATTAACTATGGCCCCAGTCTGTGATTCCCATGTTCTGTGAGATTTTTTTTACAATAATTGTCTACCGACTTGCATGGTGACTTTAATGGTGTGCAGGATTATCATGTGAAAGTGGTGCCTGGGAATGACTTTTCCATGGGCATTCTTACAAAATCTAGCAAATGTTTGGGTGGGAATGTGATTGATGGGGAGAGAAGATAAGTCAGGTCATTGCTGTGAGCTGTTGCTGCTGCTTCTCAGAAAATGTTACTTGCAAAAATCTGAAAATAGATGCGGTAAGTAGGTAGGTAGGTGGAGAGAGAGGGAGAGGGAGAGGGAAGAAAATGGGGAGGGAGAGAGAGAAACAGAGAGATAGATAGATAGATAGATAGATAGATAGATAGATAGATAGATAGATGAAAGAGAGAGAAAGAGAGAGAGAGAGAGAAAGAGAAAGAAGATACTGGCAGTGGGGGGAGGAATAGAGAATCTGCAACTGGCCATGGTGATACCAAAATATTGAAACATGATGTTACAAAAGAAAGCCTTTCATATTTGCTTTTCAGAGTTTCCCCCATAGATGCCAATAGTCACCTGCACTTTTGGAAAGTAATAAGGTTTTCACCCAGATGTAAGTTGGAATGTTGAACATCATAACATTCTAGAAGCTGGCAAAGAAGCATCATAAAATGATCTTGACTGTGCCTGTACGAGTGACATTTATTTTTACTTACCATGACTATACTCTGCCAAATGTGCAAAAGACTCCAACAACTTCTACTAAGATGGTGAAGAGGACAAGGGGTTATGGATTGGCTGGCTACCCTTGTAATTTTATGATGTATTGAGTTACAGGAATATTTTGGAGTGGCACTGAGATAAAGATTGGACTTGGTTTTTGGACCTGTCCAGGCTGTTTCCTAGAGGAGCAAGTTGGTAGATGGAAGGTAGTTGTGCAACAGCCTCAAAGGATTTTATATGAAGTCGATTATCTGGATCGCTTTCATCAAGGATTCAGACCCCTAGGTATTGGATGGAAATGCCATTGGTCACACTTTTGACTGATCTCTTGCAAGGAGTGGGTAGAATGGGGATTATGCATCCATCTTTGCCTTGCTTGACCTTAGTGTGCCTTTCAGTACCACTGACTATGGTATCCTTCTGATAAGCTCAGAGGGGATTGTGTTGTGCTGGCTTGCCTCCTTTCTTCAGGGTCAATCTCAGTGGTGATTTGAGGGGGAATGTCCCTATTGTGGGGGTTCCACATGGTTCAGTGCTCCCTCT
>JANHFJ010005016.1:41413-56472 GCA_032468195.1 Cerberus rynchops | reverse complement strand
ATAGAATAGAATAGAATAGAATAGAATAGAATAGAATAGAATAGAATAGAATAGAATAGAATTCTTTATTTGCCAAGGGTGGTTGGACTCACAAGGAATTAGCCTCCAGTGAAAAAGCTCTCTAGAAACATACAATGTACATACAAACTTACAGTTTACATACAAACATAAGCTCTCGGAGTACATGCAAAAAGCGAAGTGATAAATAGCAATAACAATAGCCCTTAGACTTATATACCACTTCATAGTGCTTTTACATCCCTCTCTAAGCGGTTTACAGAGTCAGCATATTGCCACCAACAGTTTGGGTCCTCATTTTACCCACCTCGGAAGGCTGGACGCTTGAGTCAACTTTGAGCCTTGTAAGATTCGATCTGCCAAACTCCAGTCAGCAGAAGTATCCTGCAGTACTGCATTCTAACCACTGCACCATCGCAGCTCATGGTGGTACAGATACAATAAGATACAATCATAAATAGTAAGATACAACCAACAGAGTGATAGTCATAATATATCAATAGGAGTAGGCAATGAGAAGGATAAGAAGGATAATAGCAATACAGTCCTACTACTTGGGTAAATATCCTTAGGCATAAGACAGTGCTGTGGGAATTATGTATTTAACAAAGTGATGGCATGGGGGACAAATAGGACAAAAATAATTGTTGTGGATTTGCAGTATATAAATTGCCAGAGTGTGAATAACAAGCACGGAGTCAGAAGGATTGAGTAAGAAAGCAGAAGGCAATGTATAAAATTAATTTATTTTTAGTGGAAAGGAGGCTACGATTGAGCCCGGCCACCTTTTGTTTTGGTAGACACGTAATGTCTATGCATTGGACAAGAAAATTATTTTCTTTAGCTCAAAGATGCCCACTGGAGACCTGGTCTTGGAAATGCAGAAAGCTGAACTCTTCTGTCGTATATGTTGGTAATTCTGTTGGCTATCAAATGACTTGGTCTGTTGTACTAATTCGGTTACAGCTTGCTGAAAGGGGCTGAATTTTATATGTGCCACTTTTTATCTGGCTTCCTCTCGCAAATGGTGAAATAATCTATTGAGCAATCAACATTAGTCCAACAGTTTGGTGCCGTCAAACAGCTGGATAGCACAATGACGCATCTGTCTTTATAGTACTCAGTTACAGTTGCCACAGACCAGTAGCTGGAAGTCAAACACAGTATATGTTAGTCACCCAGGCAGTTAAGACAAATAGTTATCTGTGGGAGAGTAGGGGTGTCCATGGGAAGGTCAAAAAAGTCAAGAAGGTTGACTACAAACACATCATCAAAGGCCTATTCCTTTTTACACATGTGTGTAATGCCTATAAAAGTGAGCAGGCATTGAGTCTGCCATTATGGCTACTCTTGTGATATTTTTCACCCTCTTAGGGATGCCTGTGGTAGAGGGGACCCATGTAACTTTCTTGGTCTAGATCTGACTTTTTTGGCAATTTGAAGATAAGCATGGGAAAGAGGAAAAAAATGAAAGATATGGGGGGGGGGAGAGATTAGACCAAGAACTAGCTCTATCTGGAAAATTATTAAGGGTGTAAGGAGAGATAGGCCTGGAAGTGACTTGGAATAAAGTGGAAAATAATAACAGAATGACAGAGTTGGAAGGGACCATGGAAATCTTGTAGTCCAAGCCCCTGCTCAAGCAGGAGACACAGTACCAATTCAGACAAATGTCTGTGCAGTTGCTGCAACAAGCAGTCACACTGATGGGACATATAAAAAAGAATGCTTGGAGGAATGATGAAGTGAAAGAGACCGTGGATGAGGGCAATTTTAAAAGGTAGAAAAAGTTGAAGGGAAACTGTTAACTGGCTGGTTGGGTTGAAAGCAATATTAAGAAAGTCATGGTTGGATGGAGTGGATGAGATCCTTAAAAAGAGAAATTACTATTTTGAGGAGGCTATGGAGATTCTCAGTCATCCAGATCATGGTTGTCCCAGAGGTACGTTTTCAGGAGGCAACAACAAAAAAAGGAAAAACAAGAAAAGTTCAGTTGCCTCCTGGGGGGGGAAAAAAAAGCGCCTTTGGGACATTTTAAGGAGCAAAACAATGTAATAGCGATGGGTGAACCCAGTTAATTTGTCATTCCTTTTCTGTGCTTTATCTGTTGAGTTTATTTAATAATTTCACCCTTTTGTCACATGACACTTAGAACCCAGCATGTCCTTTCAGACAGCCACACCCTGGGGCTGCAGATTGTATATTCCTGATAAGGATGAATGTGCTTAAGCAGAGCTTTCAGCAGAATATAAGTGGGAATTTCTTTGGTTTCTATAGAACAAGGCACAGAGTCTGTAACATGGGCCAACTTACAAAACATTTGTTATGGTGCCATCGACGCATTCCCATGTGGTTTTGAAATGATGCCCGATCCAAAAGTCCTTAGGGTACTGTGCAATTTGTCTTGTTACAAACACCTGAAAACATCAAGCACACACCATAGTTAGAAATACTTCTTCAGTGACACTTTTAACATACCAAAAGTCCACATCTGCTTATCTGAGGTCCTTGGGAAGAACTCAATAGTTGGATAAGAATGCTATACCTGGTCTAAACACCTGTGAATGTACAACAAAAATAGCAATAATAATAATGGTACACTTGTTTTGTCCCAAAGGTGCTTTTTCAAAAAGCAACTGGGCTTTCTTTGTTTTTCCTTGAAGACGTTTCGCTTCTCATGCCAAGCATCCAAAGTCAGAACTGAAGAAGCTTCTTGGATGAGAAATGAAAATGTCTTCAAGGAAAAAGGGAAAAAAAACCCTTCAATTCCTTTTGAAAAAGCACCTTTGGGACAACCATGACCTGAATGACCGAGAATCTCCATAGATGTACATTTGTTTGGCAACCTAGCCTTCATGACGGATTGACTCATAACAATCGAACAAAGAAATCCCTATAAAATTTATAAAACATAAAAGTTTGAACTGATGTAAAACATAAAGATAAGGTTGACATTGCAACAACAGGTTCTCCGCAAGCTGTATTAAACTTATTTGTTAAAGAGGTTTTTTTTTAAAAAAAAGAGCATTAAACAATGAATGGAAAAAAATGAATTACAAGGAATCTCTTCGTTAACAGAATTTTTGAGAAATTTAAAAAGCTTCTGAGTGGTGATTACCCAATTTCTTTCTTTTCTCTTGCTGTTCTTTTATTTATTTCGGGGGTGTTTTCTTCTTTTGGAGGAGGAACATCCAATTTTGGCAGCTCAGATAACTAACTTTAAAAAGAAATTTTGTCAGGATGTCACTGACAGTCAGCATCCCCAGAGGAAGACACATTCTATAGATTTTTAGGATCTGTCAGGACAATGTCAGGATGTCGATCAAACAGACTATTATGAAGTAACCTGACCAAAAAACCAGCATAATCAGAATGCCCAAGGAGAAACTCTGTGACAGGAAATCAGAATACAGAATAATAGAGTTGGAAGGGACCTTGAAGCGACTTCTAGTCCAACCCCCTGCTCAGACAGGAAATCTTGCTATTTGAGACAAAAATGCTTGTCCAATCTCTTCTTGGAAACCTCCAGTGATGGAGCACCCACAACTTCTGGTGGCAAGCTGTTCCACTGATTAATTGTTTTCACTGTCAGGAAATTCCTCCTTAATTCCAAATTTCTTCTCTCCTTGATTAGTTTCCAACTTTTGCTTCTTGTCTTGCTTTCAGGTGTTTTGAAGAACAGGTTGACCCACCCCCAGAGCCTCAATTATAGGAAGATTGCTATCATGGCACCCCCAATCCTTTTCTTCATTAGAGAGAGACTCCATCTTGCCAAGCAAGAGAGAGAGGAATGTTCCCTTTGTCTCCTCAGCTCAGAGAATAACCAGCATAAAAATGTTGCTAGAAATTACATTTTTCTAGATAGAAATTTTCTCTGTCAGCTTACTGAATAACTTTGATAATGTCCAGTGCTCTTTTAGATGCAGTACATAGTATTAGTTCATAAAGTGGTAAAAACCAGGGTGGATTTGATTTAAACCACTAGTAAAAATTATGATTTAAATCAACTCAATTTAAATATAATTTTTAAAGAGCAACTGTCATCTCTGTCCCTCAGCAGCTCCTCCTCTGACCTGCTGTAGATTCGCCGACAGTCCCAATATTGCAGAATATACAGATTCATGCTACATAACTAAGCTCCAAATTCATGTTGAATAAACTCAATTATTAATATGTCTAAAATAGAAAGCTATCTTTAGATAGATTTTTAATGCAAAAGCATTTTATTAAAATAAATTTGATAAAAAGAAAAAAAATTCCTATTTAAAATTTAAAAATCCAATTTAATTTTTTTTAAAAATCTGATTTTTTATTTTTATTTTTTTAAATCATCATTTTTATCCAGCCTGACTAGAACTCACCATCTCTGGCTCTCTAGCCTAGCGCCTTACTTACTTACTTCTTCCAAAGTACTTTCAATACAAGCCAAGGTGGATTTCTTAGTCTCACAAAACTTTTTAGCTGTGGTCCAGTTGCTCGCAACGGTGTTGAAGAAGTAAAGGGCCCCTTCAAAGGGCACCCAGTTTTTTTTTAGCAGAATAGTAATGACGTCTTTCAGCCAGTGAAGAAATGTTCCAGAGAGAATTGCAGGAAGAAAGCAAGAGAGAAAGACACAGCATTTAGTCGAAGATAAGATGAAGGTACTGCCTATTGAAACTTTATATAGGTAGTCCAAGACTTACGACCTCAACGGAGCCCAACATTTCTGTTGCTAAGTGAGACATTTGTTAAGTGAGTTTTGATTCCGAGTTCTTGCCACAGTTGTTAAAGGAATCACTGCAGTAGTTAAATTAGTTACAAGGTTGTTAAGTGAGTCTGGTTTCCACTTGGACTTTGCTTGTCAGAAGGTCGCAAAAGGAGATCATGTGACCCCAGGGCACTGCATCTGTCATAAACATGAGTCAGTTGCCAAGCATCTGAATTTTGATCATGTGACCACAGGGATGCTGCAACAGTCATAAGTGTGAAAAAAGGGCCATCAGTCACTGAACAGTACTGAAGTTTCACATTCCAGCTTCCTATGTTTCTTTCCCTTCCCTGAAGAGGCATACAGAGATCTGTGCTACTAGATCCTGACTAAAGACACAACTGTGAGCATGACAAAGTGGTCAGAAGTAGAGAAGGTGAGAGGACCAGGCTTGCCTCCTGTAGATGTAGGTAGCTTGGCAGAAGACGAAGCTCCTGAGAATGAACTCAGATGTTGTCGGTTTGTTTAATGGCTAGAAGAAATCTCAATTATCTTTTGAGTTTTCTGTCAAATCCTGAGACTTTTCAGGAAGCTTCAGTTGTAGGAAGGACCTGCAGGCAGGTGACTGGTGATATGGTCCTCAGGTGCCCAATTTGGAGTGGCTGGGTCAGTTTTCCAGACTGGCCAATTCCATAGGCAGAATTAGTTAAGCCTTGCTGGCGAATCCAGGAACCGACATATCTGGATGGCCCTACACTGAAATTTTCTCTTTTTCTCTCTTTCATTTTGCTCCACGACTTTCTTTTCTGTTAAGAAGTTGATAGCGGTTTTGATAATCATTTGAGATTCGTTTTTAATATTATTTTTCCTAGTGCTGAATTTGTCTCCAGAAAGCAGCAAAGAAACTGGTTCTGAGCCACTTCTGGATTATTGCCAAGAAAAGTCTGCATTAACAGGTCCCTGAAGTCATGAGAACAGTTCGACTCATGGATATCCTGTCTTAACTTGTTTTATTTTATTTCAGTTATTGAACTACTGTTCAATTTTATGGATTCTTTTTTTTTGAACCATTGAAGCTTCTTGCAATAGAGAAAAAGTGGGTTGCAAATTTTAATGCAATCAGGAATTAAAAACGTTGCCACTCGGTTGGCTTGAGCTTCAGCAGAGTGAACAGATGGGCAAGAGAAAGATGGGCAAGTTTCAAGGGCTGAGGCAGATTTTCAACAGATGCAGTCTCAGGCTGGCTTCCCCAACCCCTGAATGTTTAGCACCCTCAGACTTACCAATTGCACTTTCCACTTCAATGATTTTTAAAGTCTCTAGTGTCAATTCTTCTGCTAACCTCTGAGCACCAGAAAATATTTCATATTCTAAAAAGGGTTGCAAAATACAAGTCAGACAGATCTCAACAAGCGAAACTTTTCCATATACCTTGTTACAGTCTACAGTAGAGGCACAGAGTTGGATAGAGCATTTGGACATTCAGTTCTAATTTTGTTTTAAGGCAGGAATCTAACAAAAAAAAAATCAGCCTTAACAAATATGGCTCTAGCAAAGGGAAGTGTTTTAGCGCAGGAATGAGAGACTGAAGCGTTTCATTAGTGAAATCAGCTCTTTTATTTACAAGCGGCAAGAACTCACACAGAACAGAAAGCAAGGCAAATTGACATCTATTTATACTATATACAAAGCACGTCTTGACCAATCAGAGAGCAGGCTTTTCCTGCTCTCTGATTTCGCCGTGCCAGAACTCAGTCTCTAGCCATACCATATATGGTATAGAACACCAGCGGTGTTGCACTGACCTATCAAGATCTAACCATAACTCCCTACCCTGTTCTATTCTGGGCTAATATACCTTCTGACAGGACTTCAAGGCCAGTCGAATTTTGAATACATTGTAATAGTCCTCAGGTGAGGTGACTAACAGGAGTGACAGAAAATGCAATCCAGGTCCAGTAAAAGCACACAATTGGAATACCATATACTGTAAATCTGAAAAAAAAAAAATATTCCTAGCCCCACCTAGCTGCCTTTTCTTTTTGAGCTCAAACTGTGAGTCCAGAAAGGACAAACTGTGCCCTAACTTTGTTCAGGGGAATGTTTCCTATTCAGATGGAAAGCTCATGATAGTGGGGGAACCAGAAGCACACAGCTAACAAGAGTAATTATAACAAAAATAATAAGTAAAAAAAAAACCCACTTATCATTAATTCTTTGGCATGCTTGTGTACTTTTTGGTTAGATTCAGACAATTTTCCAAAACATGATTTTGGAAAGTACTGTATGTATAATTAGATAATTAGAACTGCAGAAAAAACAATTACTATCAGCCTGCCTTCCATTGAGGACCTGTATACTGAACAAGTGAAAAAGAGGGCTGTGAAAATATTTCAGACCATGCACATCGTAGACATAAATTGTTTCAACTCCTACCCTCAAAATGACGCTACAGAGCACTGCACACCAGAACAACTAGACACAAGAACAGTTTTTACCCGAATGCCACTGCTAAACAAATAATTCCCTCAACACTGTCAAACTATTTACTTATCTCCTCCCACTTATGACTATAACTTTGTTGCTTGTATCTTTACGATTTATATTGATTATTGTTTCCTAGTATGATTTGATTGCTTATTTGTACCCTATGACTGTCATTAAGTGTTGTATCTTATGATTCTTGATGAATGTTTCTTTTTATGTAAAGTACACTAAGAACATATGCACCAAAGACCCTTATGTATCCACTTGGCCAAAAAAGAATTCTATGCTATGTTATGCTACGCTACGCTACGCTATGCTATGCTACGCTACGCTACGCTACGCTACGCTACGCTACGCTACGCTATGCTATGCTATGCTATGCTATGCTATGCTATGCTATGCGTAGATATATAAATATATATAGCCAGGTTTGTTATTCCATTGCTGCAGTATGGAACAATTTTGGCTGTTATATTCCTTATTTGCAGCACTGCATAATATGCAGAAACAGCAGATATAAATTTGGCATAGAGTTTTATTGGGTCACATGATGTCATTACCTGCTTCAAGAAGAAAGAAGCAATGGGGGGGGGTGCATAAAATAAACCAATCAGGTGTGGGCTGTTTAAGCTCAGCCTTGAATGATCTCATTTTTATTGGGTCTGAAATTCTGTAAAGTGACAGGCAGAATCATTTGGCTCATAGATCACTGATGGAGCTGCAGGTTGCTAGATCAGATGCAAAACAGCATGTCTGTATATCTGTGCATGTAAGAGAGGCAGAAACAAGACTGAGCAAGAAGCAAGGGCTAAAAATTAAAGTAATGGAAGCTATGCCCTAGTTTTCAAATGAACAATAAAGTCATTTATATTTCTGCTGTGCATATACAAAATAAGATACAAGAAGATACAGATAAACAAAACTCCCCCAGATCTTTACATTCATAATTGTTAGCACATCTTTATGTAAACCCATGTAACACAATCTAAAATTTTGCTTTCTCATGTATTCTCATGCAGATTAATGACTAATTATATTACAAGTGGTAGTTACAGGATCTGAAAATTAATCTAAAGTTCATTCAGAGTGCTATCATCTTAAAACAAGTTTCATGTAATTTACTTTTACTGCAAACCCATTGCACACAAACTGCTAATACTGTGCCTGAAACGGCTGTCCAGTTTCCCAGTGAAAAAAGCCTTTTGTTTTACTGCCATATTCTCCAGTGCTTTCAATTTCTTTTGAACTTATTTGAGCAATGATTTCCTCTAATTGCAATAATATGTGCGCTAACAACCACTTTACACTCAGTTCTAAACTTGACTGTAAAAAATATGATTTCTGTTGTCAAAGTCTGGAATTCTCCACCTGATTCAGTTGTTTCAGCTACAAATTTTCACAGCTTCAGTCGCAAATTGACTTCACATGTGGACCTCACATCATACCTAAGTGGACAGTGAAGGGAGTGTGCATAAGTGTACTAACATGCCTATCATCCCTGTCATTGTATTTTTATTCTTTTATTCTTGTTTTTAGTTTTGTTTGACAAATTCTAATAATAATTAATTAAATAAACAAACAAACAAACAAACAAACAAACAAACAAATAAATAAATAAATAAATAAATAATTTTATTTTATGTTGGTGAAGGGTGCGGTTATTATTGTTGCTCTTCTGTTCTGCATTTCTCCACATTCTACTACCAGTCTCAATTAACTAATCTCAGCCTGAAGAAGGCCTCTTGAATGGACTTCCCAATGATGTCCTTCCTGGAACTAGAATGAAGAGAAAGCTCAGGGAAACATGACAAAAGTTTTTCAATACTGGAAGGATACAGTTACGAGGGAATTGCACCATAGCACCTGAGTCCAGGAAAAGAAGCAACGAGTAGAAGCTCATCAAAGGAAGATTCAACCTGGAAATAAGGAGGAATTTCCCTACATTGAGAATGATTTATCAATGGAACAGCTTGTCTCCCAGAGTTGTGGGTGTTCCATCATTGGAGGTTCTCAAGAAAAGATTGGACAACAATTTGCCCTGCAAGATAAGGTATAAGAACTTTTGCCATGGGACTGGACTAAAGACCTGCAAGGTCCCTTCCAGGCTATGATTCTATGATTCAATCTTGTACATATTATCTTGTAAATAAGGTAAATGGAAAACCAAGTATACCTTGTGTAGGAAAATATTAGCCAATATTATTTCTTCTTTAATTGTTTGATAGAATGAATGAATGAATAGCAAATGAATTCCCATAAACAAGTCTGAAATTTACCACAAGTTTACCAAAGTTGCCACAAGTCTACTAATTTCAAAATATTCATAGTAGTGAGTAGAAATTTAGAAAAAAAAATTCTAGATTTCTCTCATCTGTTCCTGAACAATTTTAAAGTGGATGAATGCATCTTGCAGGTCCAATTTAATTTTTTTCTCAGAAGTTTTCCTTTACAAACTTTCCAATGGAATGGTAGGTATTGAGGTCCCAGCCTGCAAGCATGAATAGCTTTGCACAATGAGTGAGAAATGTAAGAATCACTTTGCATTTGTTATGGAAGGATAGCATGTAACTATATGGCAAGCAAATTGAATCTGGTACGAGCTTGTTTCATTCACTTTCTTAAGATTCATGTTCATTAGATATCTCACAAAAATCAGCTCTTAGAAAGCATCACTTTAAATAAGTCTCTGGTTTCTGAAATATATGTCAGCATAGATATCATTTGTCTAGAATTTCTATAATTACAGATGAAATTGTACTAAGCTCGGTATCAAACAGTACATGCTGAATAATAATTTTCCTACTTATCTACTTAAACCCAATGGGAGCTTTTTACCAGTGGCTCTAGAATACTTTTGAAGACTAAGTATAGTTATTTCATAATTGATTATATTTTTTCCTCAACTATACACATGTTTAAACTCACAAATTGAATATTGAATAATTGAATAAAATTGAATATTTCTGTTTTTATTGGCTGTGCACCGCCTCGAGTCCTTCGGGAGGGAGGCGGTATACAAATGTAATAAATGAAATGAAATGAAATGAAATGAATCTAAACTTATGCTTTAGACTATGTACAATGAAATGTGAAGTCCTTGTGCTCTCTGAGCTTGGTTGCTTGCAGCAGATGTTTCATTACCTAACTAGGTAACATCATTAGTACTAGTAAGTGTGGGATTTTCTCCCTTTGATATACTGTAACTTGTCCTGGGAAGGTTGGTGGGACTGTGGTTTTCTTTTTTCATTGGGGTATTGTTTTTTCCTTGACTGTGCCTAGTGTTTATCTCTGTTTATCTGGGTCTTAGAGGTTAGAAATGATATGCTTTGGTATTTTTTATTTCCTTCCTAGGTTTTATTGACTCTTTGAATCTGTATATGTTTTATTTTTATGTGCCTATTGATTTCTCTGAATGCCAAATTTTCAGAAATTTTGTAGCTTTTTAGATTTGGCTTGGTCTAGGAGGTTAAGAGTTTCCTACTTAAGTTTATGTGTTGTGAGATTAGGGAGTTTCCATTGTGTATTCTGACTACTAGAGTTTATGGGCTATGTTCTGCTTGTTTTTTTACCTTTCTGTCCTACATAGCAGTAGTCATGTTCCTTAAACTGTATGTTGTAGATGACCCCTAAATGCAATGCATTTTACTCATCTAAATAATGTTTTGATAAAGCTCCTCTTTCTAATCCATAACAAGTATTAACTTTCCTGGATAGCCTCATCAATAGAGAAAATTACAACAAATTAGAAAGATAAGGCTATTGAAAAACAACCTACACTAACCAAATTCTCTGTTGTAACAACCAAACTCCCCCAGGAAGAGCTGTGTAAGAACATTATTTGGACAAGTACCATCATTTGGTATTATTGCTATTATTAATCAGAGCTAAAACCAGATTTAAGATGAGTTTAAATTGACTTAGTGAAGTGAAATTGAGTTTTATTACCACACTGCCTTACCCTTTATCAGGTTTTCCTGCCAGTGTCTGCATTTCAGTTAGGATTTTTAATACTGCTTCTTTGCAGTAGGCACAGAATGATATTAACACCATTTAAGAATGCCAGTCTCCTGTTTATAATGGCCTCCAATTATTTCAGACCATTGCTCATTGAAAATTCTACGACAACCCACAACAGAGAAATGTGATCAAGAATCTGGTGAAATATGTCACTGACACTTTTTCAGTGGCTTAACAAAGAAAACAGAAGGGATATATTGTTTATTGAAATGCAAGGTGGGGAGAAGAGTAAACACCAAAGACTGTAATTTAAAACTAATGTCAGGGCAAAAGGGATATTAAAGAATGTATTTATCTTGCTAATGTTCTAATTTTCTTTAATTAAATTAAACCTTCTGATTTACTTTAAGTTAATTATCCATAGATTGCGCTTGTGACTTACATTATACATATGGTGACTATTAAACTGCTAAATAACAAGTTGGTTTATCTCGAAAAGCATAAGGCAGACAAATGATTTCCCAATGCATAAAGCAAATAGTATTGTAAATATTTGGAGGTTTCCCATTGAAACAGGCATATCATAAATATTGGCCTATTCATCCTCATATAATTTTACTTCTGTATATTAGACAAGATATTCAAAGCAGCTTGCTGTCACATTACACTGTTACAGTATATAGTTGAGCAGAGTGTGGATATGGGTGTTGTTTACTACTGAAACTAGTATAGTATGAATGGATATCTGAATCCAAATGCACATTCACATTAGATATCATTCATGCACTACTGTACTTCCAATATATTGTAGGTACAATCATATATTGCTACTAGTGCCAAGCAAAACATTTGAAGGAGTATTTTGCAAAACATGTTATCATGGGTGGAGTACCTTCCTTGAAGCATTAAAGTCAATATATATTTGAGAAAACTAATTTGTTGCTTTGAAGAATCTTCTCCACTATTTATATATCTATGAATACACAGTATTTTACTAATGCTTGTGTTTTGTGTGGGGGGGGGCATGTACAAATTACTGAAAAATGCCTTCAAAGCAAAAATATAACCTTCCAAAGAATGGGAAAGGTATTTTAATATTATTATTTCATTTTTTTTTAAAAAATGAATGCTTTGCTAAAGCTCCGTTAGTTAACTGTATCAACTGACTGCTATGTAATTATAAAACTGTGTGTTATTAAATATAGCTACACTTAAAGGACATATCTAACTTTGGCAATAGCTTGCAAGGTATTTTGTCCATAATTCAGGCTACCACATCTTTTTATTGGAAAATTAAATTGCTGCTTTGCCTTCCAGATTTCTGTTCCAAGAAAGCAAAAGCTTTTGTTCTATGGTGTACCGTGTGTGTGTGTGTGTGTGTGTGTGTGTGTGTGTGTGTGTGTGTGTGTGCGCGCATGCATGTATGTGTGTGTGTATACACATAAGTGCATACACACACAAATACACACACACACACACATATACATGTACATATACTCACACACACACATATGTACACTTAATGTGTATATGGATACAATCATGAACATATATGAATATATGGAAAATTAACGGACCCAAATACATATGTATTTGGGTCCGCTAATAAAGCACGTTCAACATTAAAATAAAAAAACAATATTCTTACTGCTCTGTGGCTTTTAATATGTAAAAGTGCTGTAGTCCTGCAATAACACAGAGGAATTGTGGAATTATGGAATTTTACTGTTATTTATTCTGTGTTTTTTTTAGATGGCTGTACATCGCCCCAAGTCCTTCAGGAGAGGGGGCAGTATAAAAATTTAATTAAATAAATAAATAAAATAAATACTGATTTGAAAATTCATAGATATTTTTAAATTACTGTTTTATTTCCATGAGATATGTACTTTTACTTAAAAAAAAAAATAAGTCCAGTGGTAGGTATACCATTTAATCATTTTAATGTACTATGAAATTACTTTAAAAGTAGAACAGGAAACTGTACTTGGTAATTTTTTTCAGTGGGTTAAGGATGGTCTCACAGTAACTTGTTCTTGCCATCCAAAAATTCCCAGGCCTATATTGGCCTTTGGACAATTTGTTAAAGCACAAGTACAAATACAGGAAATAGATATATTACTCTAGTATTGATTTAACAGGGAAATAATTTTCTTCCTTGGTTGTCTTCGACATTATTATAGCCTGAATCTAATTGTCGATGGGATCCTGTAATTAATATATTATTGACATAGGAAATAGGAAAACTGGTTCATTTGTAAAAATAATAGTAATACTAGAAAAGAAAAGAAAAGAAAAGAATGGTATTTTCTTGATTATTTTTACACTGAAATCAAACTTCATGAAATTTGGTATAGCTCTAGACTTAATATGGGCTTGATTCTCCACGTTAACTCTTCTAATTGGAACCAACTAACCTTTGAATAATCAAAGCATAAAGATATATATTTCTGAGTCACTGAAATATAGCTGGATGGAGTTGCTAATTAAGAACTTGGAATAGATTGAACTGATGATCTACAACAGGAAAGGTTTTTTCTATTATGAAAACTCAGCAGCATTCCATTCAGACTGACTTGTACTTTATGAGTATTTTGTTGTAAAAAGATCTTTGTCAGCTAGCTGATGGTTTATATTCTCACTTTTTAATTATTTATTTGAATTTTTAAAATGTCTATTAAATTTGTAGCTTTAAAAGCTTTCATTATGCTATCAATCAGTCCCTGTTTGATATGTAGACCCGAGATATCTTATTAGGTTAATCCAAATTTAATTTCATACATTACGTTATGAACATATTACAGTTATATGATAATTATATTAACAAATACATATTATATATGTATTTGTTGATATAATTTACTACTGCTTTGGTCACTGATCATTTTGCTATAATTGTCCAGTAATATGTGAGCTGTGCTTGTTATACGTTAAATAATGATTGACAGCAGACCAAGTGTTAAATGGTTACTTCAAGAAAGTCAGAGAGTTGTTTAAGATCATTTAACAGATTAACAAAGTTGGAAGTGACCTTGTAGGTCATTTAGTCCAACCCGCCACCCAAGCAGGAGATCCTACACCTCTTTAATGTAGCTTTTAACCAGATTATTTTAACAAAACATTGAAATAGCAGGAACCAGCTCTTTCATATTGAACAGCTTTCAATTTTATTGTTAGCTTGTAAAATAATGCTATGGTGATGCAGCCACATCAATTCTTGGAATGAAAAAAGTTACCTCAATTAGAGACAAAGAGACAGATTGTGGCATTTCTAAACACTTTGGTGACAAAACAATAATACCACAAATGGAAATATCCTTGAAATATATGCAGGGCTATATAGACTGTAGCTGCAAAAAAAAAAAAAAAAATAACCCAAACAAACCCTGGAATTTCTTCATTTCATGAACAAAAGTGAAATGGAATGGTAGATCAGTTTTACTTCAGTATATTGGGAACCCTTAATTTACAGCCATTTAGAAACCGTCTGAAATTACTCCCTCAATAGTATCTAGAACCCAAATTCAAGGTTCCAATCGGTCACCCGATTGCATTTTTGTCACTTGAAACAAACCTACATCTGCAGCATCCTATACTCACATGACTAAAATTTCATATATTTTGTCCAATGCCAGTGTTGGGCTGGATATCGGCCCGTTGCAGACTTAACAACTGCAGTGTTGGCTTAATGGCTGAGAATTGCTTAATGACCATGGGGGTCATTAAATGGGTTGGGTATATGATGACCTGCTTAATGGCTGAGACAATTTTATAGCCACAATTCCAAACTCAATTACAGTCATAAGTGGAAGACTACCTGTATACCTGGCCTAATACCTAGGGGGTTTTAAATTTAAAATTGTTTGAATTTTTTAAATTTTAAATTTTTATCTTGGTTATCTTAATTTTT
>JANHFJ010005014.1:46987-61286 GCA_032468195.1 Cerberus rynchops | reverse complement strand
AGCCCCATGGGCCGGATGTGGCCCACGGGCCGTAGTTTGCCCATGTCTGGTTCAGCCACTGCATGGGAATTCCTATCTGCCTTATTTGTTTTCCTCCTCCATACAAATTCAGTGCTTGAAGCTTCCCTTTTACAAAAGTGACTGCATAGTTCTCATACCTTTCTCTTTGAATTCTGAGATCTGCTGGTATCTGATAAAGCTTGCCCATTATGTAAAACAAAAATAATAAATTCTCCATAATACCTTTTCATGTAAAAATAAATTAAATTTTGAAAACTTTATCTGCTGTGTCCCATTCACCATTTTAAATGAAACAAATGAAACATTAATGTTGCAGTGGATATTTAAATGATTCTTTTATTCATACAAGAAAAAGTATGTTTTTATTTTTATTAAATAATGTCAAAACCTTCAACATTTCCAAATGCTTACATTTATTCAGCTACTCAATAAGAGTCAAGGATAGGGTCAAACAGACCTAATAACTTTACCTTGAAAAATCAATACACATTATATAAATTAATGCATTAACCTAGTGAACAGAGGTCCATAAAAATATTCTGAGTGCATAATGCATGCAGGATCTAACATTCATTTGAACAGAAAAAGATTGTTGGGCAGACAAGGCTATATTCCCAAGTTCAAATATTTTTTACATTTCTGGATGCAAAGCACGTGCTTTGTTAACAAGACAACACTTTATCAGCTTGGATCATATATAATTCAAGCAGCTCCAAACATTTTTTATTTTGGGGTAACAGAAAACTTACTGCAATTACAAAATTTTTATTTTTATGTTGTAGAGCACAAAAACAGGAAACAGAAATGTGAACAAAATCGGAGAAACGGAATTCTGCTTAGCATATTTGCTGCAGATCTATTTATGCTCTTGTTTGCATTGCTTTAAACCTTTCTCAAGATATTTGCCCCTCATGGTGGTTCATGTTTTATAAAAGCACATTTTAAAATGCTACCAACTAGCATACAGCATAAAATGTTTGCAATCACAGTACCAGTGAAAATTAAAAAACAAAACCAAGGATGCCACAATTTTTATTCAGTCAATGCTTTCATAAAGGCCAATCCATAGTCATAGCACAATATGCAATTTTTTTGAGTTTTACTAAACCTTTACTAGGCAAGAATTATCTTTGTTAAAAAAGAGTAGTTATTTAAATAGCCTAATCTCCTAACTTTTCAATTATATAAGCTTGCTGAAGAGAATCATGTTTTTATGAGTTGGGTGGCTATATAGATATGATACATATTTTTAGGTGTAAACCATCCAGAATTACCCTGAAACTGAAATGGGCAATACCTAAATTTGATAAATACTTGAATGTATAAATAGAGAAAAACTGTAGAATATTTATTATCTCCAAACTTGGTGAAAAGTGCTTTCTACAGGTTGTGCTTCTGAAGCTGATCAGAATGTGTGACTCAGTTTTTTAAAAATGGCACGTATGTCTCTCCTAAAACATGTAAAACTGAATGCTAAGTTATTTCTTGAAGAAATCTTGATTTCACCCTGCTGTCAAAACGTCTTAAGTAAATGTTAATCTCACTCACACACACCATTTAAAACAGAAGCAGAATTGCCTTTACTTATTGTTTTGGCTCACTAGTGATATGGACAAGTTCAGTTATTTAAAGTTTTCAACACTCCTCTTCAAGTAGTTAGGCATGTTTCAGGACTACCCACACCCCTTTGGTTAACCACCCGTACATTCTTAGACTAGTTGTCATACTAAAAGCAAACAAACATAGTCCCTGGCTGAAGAAAAATCTTACAAAACCAACTAGCAATTAAACGTTTGGCACATTAAATACATAATAAAAATGTCTACATCTGTTATATTTTAGGGTTGTATGTCAGGACAGTCTGACTAGTTTAAGACTATTTGCTTGGACATCTCATTTTCTTAATGTATAACATTGGAAATGTTCATCTTTCTAAACACTGATATTTTTCTTTCTGACATTCAAGAAGTTATTGTAATATGTTGTAAATGTGTCAGGGATGTAAAAGATGTAATTGAGATCTTTTCCAGAATATTGACAGGGAAGATTTAAGTATAAAATTCTCATTCACCAGAAAAATTGCTTGGATTTTTTCTTTTTAAAAAAAGCAATATGAGTCAACAGAAGAAAATGAAACCATTGAGCAATCTCCCAGGAAATTTAATTAGAAAAGTTGTTAATATTACTTAATGTTCTTTGAAACCAACTGAGAATTTTGTGCATTGACCTAAAAAGATGCACATGAAAGAACTGTGTTTGCCTTATACAAGCTCCTTTATCAATATTTTGCTTACTAACATCAGATGACAAGCAATAATTCCTCATTTTAATCAGCTTTATGGATGGCACTTAAGAGAGGCAGGCCTACTTCCCTAATGGTTCTCACTTCTGGTCCTACTGGTAGAATGAGTAAAACTGTAGGGGCCAAGTGCCAAAGTTCCTATGTTGAAACCGTGTGGTTATAATCAGGCTGAATCTTTATTAAACCTAGAACATGCTTGGAAGAAATGGAACTTTTAAACAAACAAGTAATTTTCAGAACCAGAAATTTCTACCTTTATTGTCTAGGCTGGGTCTCAAAGTTGGTTTCTTCAACTTCCAGGCCACAGAAGCCAAGGAACTAAGTAGGAACTTGGGACTTGTCAGTCAAGCACATAGAGATTGGTATCTGTTTATTACAGCTGATCTGGGCGAGTTCTTACCTGGTAAAGCACTTGTTCTGACTAGGCCTTGGATAAGTTCCGAGATATCAGTCCTAGTAAGAATTTCCTTAAAGTTCCTGGATTTTTTTAATTGAAGAACTGGAATGAATGTTCATGAAATAACAGGGCAATCATTAATTTTGGCCAATGTTTGATAAAAACAAAAATACACATTTCAAGAAGGTAATACAATTACCTTCAAGAGAAACACTTCAAAGTGTTTCCCATATTTGAATGTAAGCCCAATTAAATGAGAAAAAAACTCTTCCAAATCTCTTTTAGTGTCATTCAGGAGAAACCAGCAGTCCTATACATCAATAGTTCAGAAGCTACTGCAATATACATGCAGGCTATTGCAATTATTGGATTTAAAACTCAGATCAGGAAAATCAATTGCTAATTGAATATTTACATGTTATTAAAACCTGTTGAAAAATATGCAAATCAACTGAAACACAATTGGAAATACATCCAATAATAGCAAAGCATACAAGAGCAATAATTATATTAGAAAGCTTAATATTTCTTTCAAAAGACTAAATGGCCCGTTTTCTGACTTTAGAGAAAATGGAAATGACTTAAAACTCCAAATAGACCCTATGTTCTAGTCCAGGAGTAATGTCATTTACTCCCTCCAAACAAACCTCTAAAAATAGAACCAATTCCTTCTGGTCTTAACTTCTGGGCTGATTGATAGGAATTGAAGAAGTTCCTCATACAGCCAGATCCTGAGACATTTATGGTTAGAAACCTTAAAGCTAACATTTTGAATGACCCCAAAAAGCAATTGCTGCTCCAGACACTCTGCTTAGGAAACATTGCAATGGTTTGGATTTGATGGAGCATTGTTATCAAATCCAACTGCCTTACAATGGACACTAATATAATTATTCCTTTTCATGGCTATCTTGGTCCAGGGAAATGTCAGGCTCTGAGAGCATGCCGAAACCAATCTTTCAGAACAAGTACATAGGAACCTTTCCCAATCCCAGTCCAGACTCCAAGCTTAATTTACTGCAACCAGCCTCATTGCCATGTTTTATAAATCCAGTTCCACTTTGGTGCTTTAATCCAGCTCATGATGGAATTTAGGCACCTTTAAGGCTATTCATAATTACTTAGGTCTAGTAATTCTACATGCAAGTATGATCATGAGATTAAAGCTCACCTTTGACATGTAAAAAGGGTAGAACTGATAATTTTGATTTTCAGACTCCCCATACACAGCCTGTATATTTACGGTATAAGCAAGAGTTATTGGATAAGAAATTGCAATTCGTTTCAAGTTTATTTTGGAGATAGATAAATATTCTTAAGATTTTGCTGCTTCTGATGTCAATATGACAAGCATGGATTTATAATCATGTTTATTCTTATATTGAATTTGCCACAATTTTTATGTGCTCTTTTTCTGATAGCAATTGGTATTGTAAACCATGACTCAGAGGGCAAATTGGTCATGAACAAGGAAAACTTTACATAACTCTTAACACATGACATTCTGTCTGATGAGTTACGACTCTAAAAAATACATTAACAAAACTTCTCCATCCTTAATTACAGAATGAACATTTGTCTTGTTGCAAAGAGTTAGTAGGGTTTCTGTTTTCTTTTAAGATTCTCTGTAAAAGTAACAACAATCACTCTATTTCCTTACAACACTCACCTCAAGTTCTCTTAGTTTTACAGTTGCCTTGTTTCCTTATTAAAGAATGTCAAGTTAACCCTTTACTAACATTTTTCACTAGACATACTAATGCTCTCTCTCTCTCTCATCACTAATGAAAAACTGAGATTACATCGCAGAATATTTTGGATTCCATATACATTTGGCTGGGCCCTGCCTCAGACTTTTAAACAAGGGAGTGCCTTATCCTTATTAACAAATGTGTATATCTCTAAGTAAAGGTGACTCAGATAGAATTACAAGCTTAGCTCTGGATTTCTTGGGTTTGAGAGAGCTGAGGTCAAGTGTTTAGAAGTATTTCAACATAGCTACTGTGGTTTATTTTCTTTGCAAATCTGTTCATCAGCCATTTCTGTTTATATAGTTGAATTAATTAAAGAAGTCAGCCACACCTAAGCCATCTGATGAGAGGTGACATGATTAGTTCTATCACTACTTGCCATATTCTGTACATGCCAGATAATAACACACACATACTGTGTATATCAATGAAAAATAAGTAAACAGTATGATAAAGACACAGTTGCAGAAGAAACTTAAAAACATACAGCAGGTTTTTTTTCGTGGATGTGTATCATCTCCAAACAATACTTGGAAATCTAGCTAACCATAATGAGCACAGAAAAAAAATGTACCCAAAACAAAAACATATAACTAGAAACTAAAAGTCATTTATACACAACGCATACCAGCCTTATAGAAACTGTTAATGTCTGTGGCTTGTTATTAATGAATTTTTTTTCCACATACAAAGTCATCTGAAATGGCAACTTTTGTTTGTTACTTGTACCTCATTGTGATTGTGTAAAAAAATAAGTAGGTGATAGAAGTGGCAAACTGGGAGAAGTAAGGCAGAGTTAAAGGATATCTCTCATCTGATACAGTTCTCTTTTTCAGTCCCAGAGCATTGAGAAATGGCATTTTGCTTCTTCTCCCCACAAAAATACCTACACTCTTTTGCCTTTAAACTCTTCTGACTCTAAAGAAATAAAAATAATTCTGAATATTTCAACTCCACCTCTTTTTATCATCATGTGTGTTTGACATACTCTTCTAGTTTTGGAAGAAAAATGCAGAAAAATCCTTGTTCCTTTGATAAGGTAGATATTTCTTCCCCATCAAATTCAGAATGAAATAAGATAAATGCGTCACAACTTTTCAAAACATATATGCACTTCTGAAGGAATGTGGCTCTTTTTAAAAAGTTATTTCCTTGGAGTTTCAAATATAAGATTCAAAATAGATTTGGAGCAAGGAGATGGGGCCATGGGTGTCCACAGAAGGGGTCAGAAAATTAAGGTGGCGGCCATGATCATGTGGTCAAGTTTACCTCTTGACTTTTTTGTTACTTCCCCCTGCCGATGTCCATAGAGGAAAGAACATAGATCAATAAAGAGATGGCAGATCTCAAGCCACCTCAGCTGAAATTTTTTTCATCAACAATCCTGCTTGATTTCTATGATTCTATCAGAACTCCCAAATTCATTGAGAATTTTTGCTGATTTTATATTGAGCCAAAGAACTAATATGGAAACAGACATTAAAAATCTAAATCTGGTTGTTTGATACACAGGAATGAAGGAGACTGCTGTTCAATTTGTGTTTGAAATGAACTGGTTTAATTTACACACCGCAGGTGGATTCTAGGATTGGAAGCCATTATTTATTAACTGTTCTGGATTTTGGTGCCGAACTCAGAAAAAAAAAAAAAAAAGTATATTTTGAGGAAGGAGATGACAGAAACTGTTCTAGGGGAAACTATTGTTAATTTGAATATGAATTTTGTTATGATTTAATTTACAAAAATGGAACTGCTTGAATTTATGACTGTACACACACAAAGCCCAACTCCACCCAGAGACAGACGGCTCTGTCCTTCCCTGTTGTCTCTGTTTCATTTTTTCCACAGTTTTTCTTCTCTCACAATTGCAGCTGCCAGTGTTTAAAAATATCTCAGAGCAGGTTATGTAGTAATTGTGATGCTATCAAGATGTATTTCGCCTCAGGGGATTTCTGCTGAGGTTTTTCTATTCTTTTTTCTTTTTTAAGTTTTAGTCTGCACGAATGTGACCCAGGGAGAGATTTTATAAGCAAACAAGCTGGATGGCATTTAAGAAAAAAACTCAAACCAAACCAGGAAGGTGTAAAGATAATGAAACAAAAACCCCATGACACATTTTAGGGTAGTTCTAGTCTCTAAAAGCTCAGTGACAATATTTACCTTTTTAAAAATGAAGTAGAAAAAACACAAGACAAAACCCAAATCAGGTGATTCCACCATGTCAACAATTATAGAGGCATGAGTTCTGCAAATTGGTTTTTCTCCTCAGTGTAAGTAATTACAATAAGACATTATTTTTATATACATGGGTTGGCTTATGTTCTGACCCTGGCTTCTAAGTCTACTTTCCTGGAAGTTGTTCTCCCACCCCCAATTAAATCCATAACAGGAACTTTGAAGGAGCATTGAAGAAATACCACAGGCCAGAATATAAAGACCCGGATGATGATTTTTTTTGGACTATCTGAAGAAAATTGTGACAAGGCTGGCATTAAATATGCTGGCACTGAACTAGATGAGTAGACACTTCACCTCTGCAAACTCCTTTTATATAGCCAGATGAAGTTGGAATCAGGGCTATTGTCCTAAAAGGCATTGTACAGAAAATGATGCAAATCCTTTGGTTTTGGGGTTTTTTTTCCCATTGCTTGCTCTTGACAGGTCTGAAATTGATAGCATGTCATCACTTCTATGTCCTGGCAGTTAATGGGCACCAGAACTATTTTCAGCCACTGACAGCTAGAGTTCTCTCTCTTTTGGACAATTTTTATCCTTGATTACATCCTTGCATTCCTTTCTTACAAATAATATTGCTGTGCTTGTTAATAAAATGTATGAATGATTTAGGACTCTGAACATTAAAAGGATATGGGAATGTTAGTTGCATAACTGTGTTATAAATACAAAAAGGCCCAAAGAACTGCAGCACAAGAATAGGCCTTGCCAATAAAGTTATCACCATCTAAACACAAATGTTGACATTTTATTTTTAATTTCAGCTTAGTCATATTTTTTTGGTGGGGATAATTAGAGATTTGCATGCCTATTTTTAATTTTGTTTCAGCTCTTTGGATTGGAGTATGGGGCAACTGGGGGTAGCATCACTACAGACAGTTTGGGGGGTTTTGTGTGGTTGTGGGATAGGTATGTGAAAAATGTCTAGGAGGAGAAAGAAGCATCACCAGCTGAATATCAGAATTAATTTTCATGACATGATGAGATGAGAGAATCAATTTAGCCCCACACCAAATCAGGTTGATCTGAGATTAAACCTAGACTATTATAGGTTAGTTAGTGGCTTCTTTGCATGCAGTAATTTAGAGAGTTCTCCTGACACAATTACCCCTGTGACTCAGTTAATTGTATTGTGCACATACAACTAGTCTATGTGAATTTGTTTCTTGAATTTCTTTTTTCAAAACATGCTCCCTAAAGGAACATTCCATTGCTTTTTTCCCCTTTCCTAAAATAACAATACTATATTATTAGGCCTGAAAGTTTGGATAACAACTCAATCATCTTCTTTTCAGAGAAACTGAAATAATCATACTTTCTTGTTATAAGTACATATGATACAGTAAATTCCATTGATGTCAGATGGGCTTAACTCTGTGTGTACATGTACAGATTTGCATTTCAAGAAATGTAAGCAACCTTTTAAAATCAAAGAATGAAAGGTTTTCTCAAAATTCCTTAAGTGAGGAATTCCAAAAGAAGGCTTCCACTGTATATAAAGGCTATCTCTAAACTCAGAGATGTGTGAAATAAAGTTTGGTCCAAATGAATTTAAAGTACGGAAACAAACTTCCAGGAATGCTTTCCTACATTACAACTCACAATGAAATCTTTGCACTTGACTTCTTCCATAAACTGGGTGGAGTGGAAAGGGGAATTTTATTCTCTGCAAACCAAGTCTTATGATACAGAAGCTGGAAAACAATCTGAAGATTATTTCAGACTTGACTAAAAAAAAAAAGAATATTCTCCATTTGACAGACAGAAAGATTTGGAAAGCAGGGGCAGAAGTAAAAAGGGAAAGCCCTAAACTACATTTTAATAAGGGTCATTCACTTCCCACTAAAAGCAAAAAATAGAGATGTAGATTAAGTCAGTTTTTCTATAAATGCTGCTGTTTCTGCTATTGCTGCTCAATATTACATTTATTCTGAGGCATTCATAGTGTTAATTTGCTTACAATCAGTTATCACTTGATAGTCCGCTAGACAAAATTAATGGTTTGAATAATAATGACAATGACGTGTGAGATAAATAGGCTAATTATACCTGAAATATGGGGATATGCTATTAAAAAAGCTCTTTCTCCATTTCTGACAAAATGAAATGAAGTATGCTCAATCAACTGTGCATGTTGATTTTGTTGCACTGTATACAGAATCCCTGATAGAAGAATTTGTTTTAGAATGTCTGCTGATCTGTGTGATATTGATTCTACTGGCAATATCTGGGAACTCTAGCAAACGATGCAAATGGTATAGGTAATGCTCTTTCAAAACCTGCTATGAAAAAAGGGTGGCGCCAAGAAATGTCTAAACTGTGTTGAAAGCCAATGTCAAGATGATGAAGGATGTCTTATTTTTTTACAACCCCAAATTAGTTTACAATGCCAGTTATTGGCACACATGCACATGTATGTGTGAGAACTCATAAGCAATCAACATTGGATTGTCCTACTGCCAGTCCTTTCTCAATTATTTTCTTGCACACACACACACACACACACACACACACACACACACACACACACACTGTTCTCTGTGCAGATCTGACTGCAATATGCACAGGTAAATGCAATACTTTCTTAGGTGGGTGTTGAGTACTTGAGAAGTAACTTTGGCTGAAAGGCAGGTAAAAACCTGTTTCGGCTTGTATCCAGGATTCGAGTATTTACCTGTCAAAGGCTCTGCATTTTTAGGCCCACGCGTTTACCCTGCAACACATTGCAGAATTTAATGGATTCATGTTTCGCTGTCCCCCCTGCTCCACCTTCATCCATCCCAACCTGAAAACCTCTCTTGTTCCTCCAGGTTATAGACATGGTCTGAATAAAATGGACCTACAATATTACTTGGGGGAATTCTGACTGCAAAATACTAATATATTAAGGGTAATAGAATAAGCAATTATAAGCATGCTCTGCAGAGTGGAGAACATTTAGCCGAATTTTTGCCTGAAATTGTATAGGGTCTCCTGCTTGTGCAGGAGGTTGAACTAGAAGACCTCCAAGGTACCTTCCAACTCTGTTATTCTGTTTCTGTTTTAATTATTCCATTCCTTTCATATTTGTGTCCTGGTTTTCCTTTCCTAACTCCAGCCGTCTGCTTTTACTCCCAACAACCTCCCAAGATCTTCTGCATTAAAATCTTTTTGTAATATTAGGGTTTTTTTTTTCTCCTGAAGGATTCCAGAAAGATTTTGCAAGCCTTAGAGTGCCTCTAAGTCTGCAGAGGTGTTTTGTTGTGCATTGAGGATTGCAAGAACCCAAAATCAGTAAACATCAGGGAATGTCGTTAAACCCATCTTAACAAGCATTTGGACTAGACTAGAAGCTGGCAAGGGAGCTTTCTAGAGAGAAAACAGACTAGAAGCCATGCAAGCAGAGAAGGTGCATAAAACAATGTACTAGCAAGAAGGAGAATAAGTGATAAGAAACACTATATGAGAGTAACAAGCTATCTTTGTGTGATTCTCCAAGAAAGAAGCAAATTGGCGATACCTATGATCAATCAAGGCAAGATTGTTCTTTTTCCAATCACCCATTGTTACTCCTAGTAAGGTATACAGGATGACAACGTTTGGGACCAACTTGATAACAATGCTTGCCAAACCTTTGCCTTCTTGTAGGAGAGAACACCCCTGGCTGGCTACACAACTAAAGCAACTTCACAGCATTTCTTGGCTGTGGGTTTGCAGTTATTTTGAAGCTTTAAGCAAAATTCTCCTACTACAGGATCCAGTTTGTTACATGTGTAGCAGCTTCCACAGGTGAAACGACAAGTATAGAAGATGACTAGAGCAGTGGGTTATTTTATTACAGAGATTCACACATTAAATCTTTTTGAATCTGGGTGTGACCCCCAAACCCTATAAAATTGTTCTTAAAGTGTAATCTTGAATGTGACCAAAGGGGAAATTTATTACATATTAAACATAAGATGGAGGAGAAATCATAGCATAAGCAAGAACTTATGAAAACAACTGGAAAGTAACTGGAGGCTTATTTTTCCTGAATATTGTGGACCACGGTCCTTTATTTTGGAGGAAAACATCCAGATTTCCACAATGGTAATATTGTTTAATGTTATTTGCATGCAAAACCAAAGGAAATTGAATTCTTTTTAGTCCTGGCTGCAGTCACAACTTTTTGGAGTTCAAAGCTAGCATCCAATTCAAAAACCGAAAGCCCAAAAGAAAGAATGCATTTCTGGTCTGATGCAAAGAGTTCTTCATTCTACAGTATTTATCTAGTTTAGCAAAAGATATTTGAAATATTTCTTTAGCATGTTGGATGTTAGTCTGATTGGAAGTTCTGGCAATTCCTTAGAAGTAGTTTCATTGCAATCACTGAAGCTTATTTCTAAAGAAAGAGGCTGATGATGAATAGATATGTAGCCTTTGAGAGATGAATCTTCAACAGTTACTTAAGGGTAAGCCCCATTAAACTCAGGGAACTTACTTTGACAATCATGTAACTATCTTGGCAAGATTTATGTACACTGTCACTACTCACATGACTTTGGATTTTGTAGGAGTACAACACACCCTTCAGGAAGTAATTACACACCTTCAAGCTTATTGAGACTCTTGAAGAACTTGTCCTCATTATGGCAGTAGCTGGTACCCATTATGATAGATAAGCAACTACATTTTGGATTACAATTTTCAAGCTTCTTGAGTATTAGACATGATTATTGGGGCTTAAGAGAGGTGGAGTCTTCAGACTATCTAAACTTGCATTATATATCTCTTGCTTGGTAACTCGATCTACAAAAAAAGAGGACAGAGTAATAAGATAATGGAAGAAGGGGGGGATGTTGGCAAAATTCTGAATAAATCTAATCTGGAAGGAGTTGAGGGGAACTACTCTATTAGATAAAATGAATGGATGGGTGGGAATGAGATGATAAAGTTCCTGTAAAGGGAAAGGAGAGATAATATTGGTGAAGTAAGGCAACAACCATTAAATTAATAAAAAAAAGTAAATGACATCTCAGTCCTGGGAAAAGTAAAAACATAAGAAACAGATCAAAATAACCTCATCTTTGGTATAGTAAAAGTAGTGTCAGAAGATTGCCCTGGCAGGCTTTCAAGATCATATTGTTATATATTCTACAATGATGGAATTTCAGAAAACCTTGTGTTGTCTGTTTCCTGACTTGGCCTCACAAAGGACTGACAGAACAGAAAAAGTGACTGAACTTCATGTCTGAACACTCATAAATGAAAATGGAGAATTTGTTTCATAAATACATGCTTTCTTTCAAACAGATGGTTTAATTATAAGCCCATTCATGGGTATGCATGGCTAAGGAATCAGTATGCATCTAAAAGCATTATCAATTTATTTATGAGGAAAAACAGAAGAATGCAAAATTGATAAAAGATTCTGAATGAATAAACTACCATTATTTGGTAGTTACAGGAATGGGCTTGAGAAAAAATGCCCATGGAAGAAAAGGATAGAAATGAAATTACCAGAAGAGAAAGTACATATTCTGTATGAAAAATACTGTATAGGATAATCTCAAAAAAAAAAAAAAAGTGAATGGGAAGAGGAGTGGGAAAAAAACATAATTTATTTGATTTGTATGGCTGGCCATTTCATTTAGGCGATATTGAATGGCTCACAATAGGTTAAAAACAAATAAGAATATGTTAAAGACTAACATACAAGCCTATAAAACCTGTCCATAATACATTTAAAGAACAAAATATCACAATCAGCAGCAGAATTCTTTCTACATCAATTCAACACAGCCATTGTAAGAGCTCCCCATCATTTCTAGACTTCTAGGCATGGTGGGAAAGTCATGTCATCAAGACCTTCCTAAAGTTGGGAAGGTTGGAACCAATCTAAGGTTGGGGAGGATGATGTTCTACAGGGCAGGACCATGGCAGATGATACCTTTTTGCAGCAGAGACCCATAATCTAAACTCTCCTGCCAGTCCTGATGGAATGGGTAGATGTAACCAAAGAGAGATGGTCTCTCAAATAACCCATTCCCGTGTTATATAGGGCTAGAGATATAATATTAATATGTCAAATATGCTACAAACGTTAATATTTAAAAATGATAAAAAAGAAATCACACATATGAGAGCAATGAAAAATATAAAACTGCAAGTTTAAAAGATGTAACTAGAGAAATACTAAAATAAAGATGTGATTTGCTTATGAATTTGCTATAGAGTGGATAAATTTGTTGAGTCTGCCTAGGAAGGCATTGGGCAGAATTCTAATTGAAAAGGTACAAGTGACAATGAGCAAAATTTGGAATCTGTAGCTTAGCTTTGTGCTAGACAGAGGTGTGTAAATCACAATTTTCCTTTTAGACAAATTAACAAATATATGAATGGGGGAAGAAACCTTTATTGTTCACCTGTTGATTTAGAGAAAATGTTTGACAGATTTGAATTAGGACATATTTTGAACAAATATAGAATAAAAGATTGTTATTGCTTTGAGAAACTGGTTCTCCAACACCTCAGGTCATGCCTCCCATCAATTTTGATCAACACCAATCTGCATACAGAGGAAACAGGTTGACAGGTGATGCCATAGCCATGGCCCTACATACTGCATTGAAACACTTGGAAACACTTGGGAACTATGTCAGGATGCTTTTCATAGACTATATCTCGGCCTTCAACACCATTCTGCCGGGCATTCTCATTGAAAAGCTGACTGACTTAAATTTCCCACCCCCACCTGCGACTGGATCAGAGACTTCCTGACAGACCGCCCACAAAAAGTAAGGGCTGGGTCCTTTACATCCTCCACCCTGAAGCTCAACACAGGCTCCCCTCAGGGCTGTGTTCTTAGCCCCTACCTGTACTCACTTTTCACACACGACTGCATACCTTCAGTCCCATCTAACATGGTAATAAAGTTTGCAGACGATACTACCATGCTGGGCCTTATCACAGGAGGGGATGAAACAGCTTACAGGAAAAAAGTCCAGATGTGGTGCTCAGAAAACAATCTGCACCTAAACACCAGTAAGACTAAGGAAATGATGCTAGACTTCCAGAAACAGAAAGAGGAACCTGCCCCACTCTTTATCAAGGGAGGCTGCGTGGAGAGGGTTTCCTTCTTCAAATTCCTGGGAGTGCACCTCAGCCAGGACCTCACCTGGAAAAGTAACACATCCCAGTATGGGCTGGGCTGTCCCATAACCCCACTGGAGGAAATTGCCAGATCCCGCTGTTTCAACAGTGAGAAAATTCTTCAGGGATGACTCTCACCCGGGACAGCACTTCTTCATACTTCTACCATCGGGCAAGAGATATAAACATAGCCAGCTGGACAAATAGGCTGAAAAATAGCTTCTGTCCTTGGGCCGTCAGACTTCTAAATACCACGTAACACCACGACTGGACTTAATACAACAGATTCACAGTGCCAGTGCAATAAGCAATATGTACATACCGGTGTAATATATATATCTGTATGTGGAGATATATATATATGTGTGTGTGTGTGTGTGTGTGTGTATGTATGTATGTATATATATATATATGTTAGTTTGTTTTTTCTGCTGGTATTTTAAAAATTCAGGGAGGCCGGTATAGATCTATTTCAAGCTTATT
>JANHFJ010005011.1:86082-96396 GCA_032468195.1 Cerberus rynchops | reverse complement strand
AATTGTTGTTGGTATTTGTGTTTTTTATCGGCTGTACACCGCCCCGAGTCCCTAGGGAGAGGGGGCGGTATATAAATCGAATAAATAATAATAATAATAATTATTTCTGGTTTCAAAGGAGCCTAATAGGAGAATTATAACAATTTTCATTGTCTCTCCATGTACACTTCATTAGTATTAGTGTTGCTTATTTGACACCTGTAACCACCACTACAATAACACATGCATATGCACATTCGGACTTACATGTTCAGATCATTTTTTTAAATATCAGCTGCTGATACTGAAATCAATATGTATTTATTGCAGAAGGATCTTAGCCTTTATGGAGCCATCTGTTTTCCTCTTCCAGGTAAACACCTAACTAATAGTTAGGGAAAAGCATAAACCTAGGCTGTCAATGAAGATTCTCAGTCAACCAGCTAGAATTGTCTAGAAGTTGAGTCATGGCAACTGGACTTCTTTTCTTTTTGGTTTGAAACTTTTTGCTGTTTATCCAAGCAGTTTCTTCAGTCTGAGTAAATTGGTTAGGGGAATCCATATATAACCTACAGCAGGGGTGTCAAACTCACGGCCCGCAGGTTGGGTGTGTTACACGCTGGCCACACCCATCCCCAGTTAAGTGAAGGGTGGGAAAGTCACAATACATCATGTGACAACGTGTGTTTGACACCCCTGGCCTAAAGAGTGGCTTTCATTTCTCAACTAATATGATGAATAAGTTCATCAGGTTAGTCGTTAAAGAGTAGTTGCTCCTAAATCCTTTCTTTTAGGTAACTTAGAACTGCATTGCATGCGGTCAGACCTAGGTATTGCATACAAAATTATACGTAGTAATGTTTACTTGTAAATGTCTTTTGTTTTAATTGCAATAATACACATGCGACCAACCACTTTAAACTCAATGTAAATCATTCTAAACTTGACTGTAAAAATATTTCTGTAATAGAATTGTCAAAGTCTGGAATGCTCTACCTGATTCAGTTGTTTCACCTACAAATCGAGTCCCTTTTTGGGAGATGGGGCAGTATATAAATTTAATAAATAAATAAATAAATGTTCACAGTTTCAGTCACAAATTGATTTCCGCGGACCTTCCATAATACTTAAGTGGCCAGTAGAGGGGGCATGCATAAATGCACTACCATGCCTATCGTCCCTGTCATTGTATTTTTATTCTTGTTCTCATTTTTGTTTGACAAATTATAATAAATAAATAAACTGTGGCCTCCCTTATGAATTTGTGGTCTTTATCTTCCTGGGGACTGATGCATGAGCAGCATCAACTGCGGGGGGGGGGGGGGATTGTGTCTGAGGCCTCCACTTAACTGAGGGGAGGATTTTTGGCATAAATGCATTCCTTCATTCCTCTCTCAAACCATGTCAAACTATGGACAGGGAAGATAGGTGGTTATCTCTCTGTCAGGGAAAGTTACAAATGGCTATCTCACATGCATCACTGCAAAATCATAGTTGTGAGCTGGGCATGAGGCCACCTGGATCATGATCACAGGCTGTTAATAATTGAATTTCAAAGACTGTCTGTACTTCCATTTTTTTCAGCACCACTGGAGCCTTGAACAGTCACTGGATGAATGGATGTAAGCCAAGGATGACCCATACTGTATACTTTAGTGGGAATATATTGACTCCTTGTTCTGAATGGATCTCAGCATGCACTTTGTTTCTCTAACTGAAGCATGTCAAGTCAAAAAGAGAACCATAAAACAAACAATAGCTTCTTTCTCATATTTGTTTCTTATTAAAGCAGTCATCATTTTGAGCGGATAAAAGGGCAACTTAAACCATAGCAGCTATGCTATTTAGGGAAGGGATCCTCCAGCATGTTTATAACCTCAGGTGGTAGCATTACAGTATATCTAAACACAGTTCTTATTATCTAATATAAAAATGTTCATATCTCTTAACATTTTTATTTTTGGGATGAAAAAGTATTTTAAAACTGTTACATTAACTTTAGCATTTCTTGGAAAATCAATTTAACATAATTCGGTTCTTTAAGGTAATATACCTTCTGAATTAAGAAATATGTCGGCTATTGTTCCCAAAAGAGTCAGTGCAGTAAATCTGCTTGGATGGGATGAGCCAGGAAACAAAGATTCAAAAAGTATACTGCAGATGGAAGAGATGAAATCCTAAAGATAAAACAGTAATTACATTTTTACCTGCGATAATGATCAAATACAATTTTTCTTTGGAAAGAGGAATACATTTTTTAATGTATGCATATACATAGATTATTATGAGGAAACTGTCAAGGTACTGGAGAGAGGGGCCAAATAAGCTGGCGCTGGACTCATTGTAGACCTGCAAATGGCATAAGCATGACCTCTCCAAAAAATTCATGAAGTCTTATCTGGATTTTCCCAGGAGAAGGGCAAGTAGTCTGCTGAGGTTCTTGTAACATAGGTGACAAACAATAAAGTTTCAGCTGAGGCTATTCATGAGTGGATCTGGTTGCTTGTGCCAAGTAACACCATATTTTTGAAATCTATGCTTGAAAAATCCTTAGTGTCCAGCTTCATCTACACATCAACCAAATCATCCCTCCTTATCCTCTGATCCTATAACAAAATACCTAGGACAAGGCCTGACCTTCTCGGGAATACAAATCACCCATGAGTTTTGCATGGTTTTCTTATCAGTCTTTGTATGAACAGAATGTGGACAAGCCTTCATTGAGTCCACTGGCAAAGCAGGTAATAATAGGCACAGTCAAAGCATCCTATCCCTTCAGAATTTGACAGGTATATTCTGCAGCTGCCAAATTATGTAAGTTCTTCAGTGCAGTGCCCTGCTCTTAAAAATTTCACAATTCCATCACTTTTTTGGGGAGGAATAAGTGGGTATATCTTGGAAACTATCCAACAGCTGATTTCAAGTGCTCACAACGTGTGCCTTGGGGAGATAGTCTGACCACTATTTTCGTAGCCTATGGGTAGCTATAGTAGATTAGCTGCTAATAAAATGCTGCTCTCACCATTAACACAATAAGCATGTTGTATGAACTCAGCCATACAATATACTTATACATTTTAACCTTTCCTGATCTAAAATTAGCTTCTCTACTCAGCTGTCCCATTCTGATAATCCGAAGGGTCTACCCAGTCCTAGAAAGATGGATTCTTTAAATCTTGATTTTAGAACTAGCTAACTAAGAAAGCTTAAGAATTAGAAAGATGAATTCTTTCTTAGTCTTCACCAATTTAGAAAAACTGACATGACAATTCCTGTACAATTTAAAGGTAAATTTTGCAAAATTGATTTTGAAATCCATTCACTCAAATTAGCCATCTATATGGAATATCTATTTATTTTGTTCTCTTTTCAATTAGCCTGAATAAACAAAGGAGCAAAGATGAAATTGCAGTGGCTACAGGGACTCTGCAACTTACAACCAGAATTGGTAACTGGAATCTTGGCTGTTGAGTAACATGATTGTTAAACGAAACACCCGCATGACTCCTTTGCTCAACAACAATGCCAACATTCTTGGTTGCAATCATTAAGTGATCTCCCAGATCATTAAATGGACAGAATAAAAGAGCTGCCTGCTGCTTCAGTTCTTTCGCTCTCATGTTCCTGCAGCCCACCAAAGGATTTCAGCTTCCCTCCATGCATGGAGGAAAATGCTTTTGATTTCAGCTTCCCTCTGACCTGACCTCCCCTCATTTGAGACCTTCCCTGCCAGCTTTCCCTTTGATTTTAGGAAAGCCAGCAGAGAAGATTGCAAATGGCATTCACCTGATCATAGGGTGCTTTGCAACTGATTGTAAATGGAAGCCGGTTCACAAGTGCCCAAAATGTGGTCATGTAACTGAATGGGGAGGGTCTTTGCAACTTTTCACCGTAGCCAGAAGTGCTTAACTGGGGCTATCACAATGTTCGATTGCGCCTGTAAGTCCGTTCCTTTCCTGTTCCATTGCACTAACCCTGAGTTGATCCTGACACAGAAGCACATTTCTTGTTCAATTATTTTCTCAGATCAATGGAACATGCTTTATATTAGAAAAAAACACAAATATTTTTGATGGAACTACTACTAAATAAAACTTCAGTTTGCATGCACCATAGAGGCTTCTATGATATCACAGCATAACTAACAAGCTGACTGCCTGTTCTGTATTGTGTATACTCTATAAGGGGCCAAATCTGTGAGTACCCAGATTTCATTTTAAAAAAATAGTAGAAGAATTAGTATCACATTCCAGCAAAAATATTGAACAATAAAACTGACTAAAAACATCATCATATGCAAGAAATTTCTATACTTTTCAATTTACACATAACAAACATTGTAATGGTTCAAATCTACTTCAGCGATATAGTTGATTGATTCTACCCTGTGTCTTCCGGCCTGTGAAAGCTTTTTTTTTTTCCTACCTAAGAAGAGTGCCAGATCGGTTAGTTTTTGTACGTGTAGCATAAGACCCAGTTTAGGATAGAACATATTACGAAATATTTTAAAAGATAAGCATAGTCAATATTGGATTGAATTAATTTCCTTATGTTAGTGTTAGATAATTTTATATGATTTTTTTTCTATCTCATACCTCAATTTTATTAATCATAGAAAATCAACTGCTTATTTTACTTTCCTCTTTTATGATAACTGAATTATTTGAAATTTATACAAAAATATTAATTTTTTTAGATGAGAGCTATTTACAAAACCTACCTTATACTGTTGCAAAGTTGTAAATGGATCCCATATAAGTGACTGATTAATTGGACCTTGTTTAGATTTCAATTGCTGCATTTTATGAATTGTCTGGGAGCTTTCATATATCCGGCAGAACAACTTTAAAAAAAGAGAGCAAAACAGAATTCCATTAAAAAGATTTTAAAAATGGCACTACAAATTAATTTACATATTTAAAAACTCCATAAAGACATTTTGAAATTACCGTACCTTTTTCAGTAAGGAACAAATCTGTTGCCTCACTGCTGCTGATTGGTTGTTTAAGTTGTAGCTAATAAAAAACTGTATCAGTTGCATTTCTTCTATGGAAATTACTTCAGTGCTGCGGTGACTTTCACACAGTAAACCCAAAGCATCTATTCGGACCTTTAAAATTAGAAGCAAGTTTTAATTACCTGGTTTCTCTCTGAAATACTAACTCATTTTAAAACATTGTGACATGTACCTCATCGTGTTGGTGAACCAAACCTTGTTTTATACAGCTCACAGGCACAAGGTTATCTTGTATTATGACTGCAAACTGCAAGTGCCCATGAGCCCTGGCCGTTCTCAAGCATGCCATCAGGGCTCCAAGAGCTCCTCTGGTTTTGAAAGATCCTTAATAAAACACATAAATTCTAATTAACAAAGATTGTGGTTAGTCACTCATTTCCTTTTCAGCTCAACATGCCCATAAAAATCATATCCACCGAGCAGCTTAGTGTAGTTTAATTTTTATGATACATACAGATGTGATTCTATATTACAAGCACTATTGTGGCATTTCAATATTAAGGCCATATAAATATAAAAATGCTTTGTTGGGAAGGAACAGTTTATAAAGCAACCATTTGAACTTGACCAATGACATGGCTACTCTAATGACTGGAAAACATCCTATGAAATAATATGAAAGGCCTTCATAATATCAACGCCAAACTTTCAATAAAAACACGACCTTTTGTGATAGGAATTAAAGTTGGGGGAAATGGTTATCTTTAATAACATTTATGAAGAAAACTAATACAAGCGGGAAATCACCAACTTTACTTGGTTTGTAATAAAGAAAATAAAATGTGTATTATTAATTGAAAGAAGGCTTCAGAATAGAAATTCTAAAGTAAGTTCCCAGTCACCAAGAGCCATTTTTACTTATCCTTTAAGTAACTGAGCACTTCTATCCTTCCCCCAAACAAATTCATTTCAAAAAAACAAACAACCCACACCATCACCCACAAACTCAGTCTATTTATGGATACCTTACACTACAACATGTTAAGTATAAGATAAAAAATCTTACCAACATTAGACTCTGTTGAAATCTGAAGGATTTTAATCATGTAGTTCAAACTTTCTGGGCTGCATTTTAGCAATTTTGGTAAGTAATAATCTGTTACATAGGTGGCTTGTTCTGGATTTCCATCACATAATATCAAAAGCAGAGGAGAAACCCATGTCTCGTGCCAACTATCAATCCAAGTGCTTCTTTCCAAAGTGGATATAAAATGCCTCTTGTGATTCACAAACATGATTTCCAATAAATCACTTGCATAAGGTGCAAAAGACTGATCATTCATTACACCCAAGATTTGTACAGGAATTGTTCGGTCAATTTCCAAAAGATTGTCAATGCCAATACACTCCACAAGATATCCAAGTGATGAGTATTTGCCTTTAACGTGCCATTCTAAACCTAACAGGCTTTCAGTTAATTCTGAGAAGAAAGGGTCTGGTTTTATTATGGATTCTTTCACAGCAGTCTGATGTATTTGAAGAAGGTTTTTAAATATTAGCTTGGTCTGGTGCCTAACTGCATCTAGTGGATGTTCCCAATGTGCATACACATAATCCAATATTTTACCAATGGTGTCTGAGTTTCCATTGAGATTGAATTTCAGATTTGTAGAACTTGATTGAAGACAATCCATTGCTACATTAGTCCAAATAGCTAGAATTCTGGATAGAGATGCTGCCATTACAGACTCTTTTAACCTTGGAGAAACAGAGTAAATAGGGTAAAAATACATGAGAATATTTTTTTTAAAAAACTGAATATCAATGCTCAAAAGTTTGCTAAGTGTCACAGATGCAGATTTTTTTCTTCTGCCTCTTATTTACATTTATTTGAATACTTTTGATTTATAACAAACTATTTCTTCATACTTTATTTTTAGCTGTGCTCAATGTCTGATCTTTTTTCTTCACAATTTCTTTCTCTTTCTGAGCTATATATTTTAGAATATATGCAAGCTGCTCTTTTGATGCAGAAATATTTCTAAGCGGTAGGGAACACTGTAACGGGAGATGTGAATCTAATTTACATTGTTAAAAACTTAAAAACAACGCCTGGTATCTTCTATAGACTGGATGAATGAAAACAAATTGATGCTTAACGTAAGTTGGTAAAGGTACTCCTTGTAAGTTAAAAAAAAAAAGGGAATTCAAACAATTGTTGAACTATCTTAAGTCCCATGAAGTTAACAGTGCTTAGTTCCAGATAAGCAGACCCAAAACTGTAGCCATGGAGAAGCATTTATAAATAATATGTCTACAATAACAATTTTATAAAGTGGATTGGACTGAGAGTGTGACACTCTCTCTAGCCGGCTCTCTAGTCAGCTTTCATGCTGAAGGCAGTCTACAAACCACAGAGTTCTGGTTTATAGGCCAGAATTTCAACTAGTAAATTCATACTGGCTCAAAATATTCTATTTAATGTTGTATTTCAATACTCACAGGATTTATAGTGCAAGTCGAACCTTGTCAATCAAGAATCTGAGTTTCATTTATATTATTAAAACATTAAAAAAAAAAAAACAGATTTTACCGTGTGCCTAAGGTCAACAAAACAGAGACTATATCCAAGAGTAGTTTCTCTGCATTCTCTCCCAGGCTGTGTTCTTTCCAATCTAGCATAGCAAGTGCTCCATGGCAAAGAAAAAGGAGGACGGAGTCAGAAAGTTCAGCAGTACAGAGACTGCCACAGCTGTCCACAAACCACTCTGGCACATCAGAACAGTTTAAGAAGCCACAAATCAAGTCACTGATCTGCAAAAAAGTAATGTAATGTTAACCATAAGAGAAAAAAACCAAAAAGTATGGTTTATTACTAGATCGATGGAAGGCAAGAAGTTACAACAAAAATCGCAACACAATGGTTATTTCTTTTATAGCTGACACTGAATGGAAATTATCAGAGCTACACTTCAAATAACACATACTGTATGTTTCCAAAGCTGTCCTGTTCTATATAGTATTTACGACTGCTATTTATCTCCATTTTTACCACCCAAAACACATGCTTTATCAAGCTGCATTATAGGCTATCCCCAAATCCATATAGGATTGAATTTACTCATAATTAAAAATTCAGATCTATAGGTTGAGTAAATCTATGGGACAAAGATTATAGTTGCAATCTTTTAAAAATCACCTGATAATTGTCCCTGTGAATGCAATGGGATTAACTTCCAAGTAAATGTTATCTTGTCTCAAAGTTGCTTATAGTTAGATGTTATTTTACTGCACTGTAAAGTGACAATATTTCCTGTAATAGAATTTACATAAAACATGAAACTTGTAACTAATATTGAAATGGCTACTCTTTCAGTTACTTCTTTCTTAAATTAGCTTAATGTTTCAAATACACATTCAAAATTAATTGTATACATATTTTTACTTTTTTCAGAAGAAACACACTAACCAAACAAGGTAACTTCTCAACAGGTTGAAACATTGTCTTAATAAAAAGAACAACAGCCAATCCCGCTGAAGTCTGGACAGTTTGTAGAAGGTCTTCTAAATAAAAAAAAAGATACTAGGATTATAAATGGCATTTAAAGTACTTGAACACCATTCTGCTTTTCTGAAATAATAATGTAATCCCTACTTTATTTTTCTATTGCATTTAACATACTAATTCTCATAATCTTACCAAAGAAAACCATCAACTTTATTACATACAGCAGCATCAATTGTCCATAAAATTATGCCAGATTATTATTTGTTTCTAATTTGGCATGTTGTAGAAATCAGTCAAAATTGTAATTGTAATAAACTCATATAATTGTATCTTCTTCAATAAATCAGTATAATAAAATACATGACATTATATGATGCATGAACCCAACCACTAATATTATCCTTGACTGAATATCAACTACCCTTTCCATAAATGGAATAGCTGTTCCATTTTCATACTAAGACTACAAATCAGAATATGCTGCTAGGTACCGAAAGAGAGAGTTTTAACAATTTTAACAACTCGCTCTCCTGCAACTTCCCAAACCATCTTTTGTGCTGCTCTGTATCATTCATTCATTCAATTTGATGTCTGTGGCAAACAACAAAAACACAAAGAGAAGATTTTCAAAGGGTTTTACATCAGACGGAGGAAATAATTACAGGTACTCCTTATTTACCGATCATAATTCAGACTGGGAATTCTGTCACTAAGCACAAAAGTGCACAACTGTGCCAGACGTATGATATCACTTTGACTTCCACTGTTAAGCAATCACAGTGGTTGTTAAACAAGACATCGCGTGGCATGGATGTGCAATTTTACATCTTCGTTCTCCATTAATTCTGCTTGTTATGAAGATTGGTTTCAAAGCTGTTTTTTGTTATAGCCATTATAACTTTGAACGATCACTAAAAAGGTAGTTGATAAGTAAGGCATCCCTTTTGCAAGCAGAATTGCATTTGTAGAAATTTTTAAATTCAATCCAAATTTGTTAAAAAAATAAGCAAGAGTGACATTATTTTAGTATAAAGATTCTTTTTCCTTAGTTTATCTTTCTCTCTCTTTTGAAATAAATTGTTGGAGAAAAATTAAGTTTAAATTATTAGCACTATTTACCATTATTTAAGCAGCTTATAAAGCAGTTCAGAAGTCCACACATACACTGCCAAATGGGAGAATCCAATTTCTTCCAAAAACATTCCTGTATATTTTCCAGAATTTTTTGGATCAATGTCATGCAAACTTTAATTCCCATAAGCAAATCATGCATCAGCCGAGTTTGAGCAATGTGATTTCCACTGGATTTCCTTTAAAAAGATATAAATAAGAAAAATTACTGTTTTGAATCTGCTTGTGAGGATCTTTTAATCACCAAAGTAAATCTTGGGAGCATACAGGAAATGGCAGGGGGAATCCTGCTGTTATGATTTAAAAACAAACTTTCCAGTACTATGAGTCCTGGATATAGCTCCAGGTTTTTAAAAATTAGTATGAATGCCACTAATAATGTATTATTCTTGAAAGAGATTTTATAGAATATAGACATTGCTACTAAAAGGGTCCTTATATACTGTCACTCACTGCTCTGCATCATTTTCTGAACTAGGCTTCAAAAAATTATCTAAACAGGTAGGTACTATATAAGATAGTAATTCATAACAATGTATCATAACAATATCTACATGCATATATATGTCCATGTAGACCAGATATGGGCAAATTACGGCCCGTGGGACACAACCGGCCTGTTGGGCTTTTTAACACGGCCCGCCGAACTCGTCCACGTTATAATATTAAATTAAATTTTATTATAAAGACATCGCAATCATTTTACCTAGCTGTAATTCCCAACTTTCCCCAGCAGGGG
>JANHFJ010005011.1:52367-62994 GCA_032468195.1 Cerberus rynchops | reverse complement strand
CCATAACCTACTACTTGATAAAATAGAAAAATGTGGGTTAGACAGCATCACCACCAGATGGATTCATAACTGGCTGACCAACAGCACTCAATGTGCAGTCATCAATGGAACTGCATCTACATGGAGGGAAGTATGCAGTGGGGTATCCCAAGGCTTTGTTTTAGGCCCAGTACTCTTCAACATCTTCATCAATTATTTGGATGAGGGGATAGATAACTTATCAAATTTGCAGATGATACCAAGCTAGCAAGAATAGCCAACACTCCAGAAGATAGGCTTAAGTTACAGAAGGATCTTGCAGCTTGAACATTGGGCATTATCTAACAAAATGAAAATAATGAAAAAAGTAAGGTTCTACATTTAGGCAAGAAAAACAAAATGCACAGGTACAGTATACTGTATGTGGTACCTTGCTCAATAGTAGTAACTATGAGAGGAATCTTGGCGTCCTAGTGGACAGTCATTTAAATATGAGCCAGCAGTGTGCTGCAGCTGCCAAAAAAGCCAACATAGTTCTAGGCTGCATAAACAGGGATAGAATCAAGATCGCATGAGGTGTTAAAACTCCTTTATAATACCTTGGTAAGGCCACAGTTGGAATACTGCATCCAGTTTTTGTTGCCATGATGTAAAAAAGATATTGAGACTCTAGAAAGAGTACAGAGAAGAGCAGCAAAGATAATTAGGGGACTGGAGGCTAAAACATATGAAGAACAGTTGCTGGAACTGGATATATCTAGTTTGATGAAAAGGAGGAAACTAGTGCTTTTCCCGACCCACGGCGATATCTCATGCTTCCCGCCTCCTAGCCTGCCCAACCAGGTCACTTACCTTATGTAGCTCTCAATGATCAATGGAGCTGTCTCCTCTCCAGCGTTTCTGTTGTGGTTTCGCCTTGAGCAAAGGCTTGCCGAGGCCTACGGGGACAAGAGATTGCATCCCTATAAGCTCCAGTCATTTTTGCAAAAAGCTTTTGCTGATGAGAACAGACCTTGGGATGGGCACATGCGTGTTTTTGGTAAGTTGAGGTATAGACAGATGCCAAATGCAAAGAATAAACTAAGCAGTTTTGCTTCTCTCTACTGCCCGCTATTTCCTTGCCATCTTCTTCCATTAATGGACAAATTGTTTACTTGACTTTTTTATTTTTATGTGTTGAAAGAGGCTTATTATTATTATTTTTGACATTTGTTGCAAATCTTACTTTGTTCTGAGCCTTAGCTTTCCTGACTTCACATTTACAGGTTTGGGCTATTGGTTGATATTCTGCCTTAGTTATGTGTCCCTCTTTTTTTTCTCTTTCAGTTTGTCAGAGAATTATTTGTGCAACCATGCTGGATTTCTTATTTTTCTTTTTCAGTGGTATTGAGCTGGATTGGACTTTTATAACCATATTTTTATAATCACATATTTTACAATCATATTTTAAAGATTGCCATTCTGTCATAAAGTATAGTTTATAAACCGTAATGTCTACATGAAATGAACCTATTATAACTTGACCTGTACATTTTATTAAAAGAATTTACTTTTAATTTATTTTGCTTATAAACCAAAATTATGGAATTACAGACCATACTTTTAAATCATTAAATTAACAAAAATATGTGCATGCAAAGCATTACTATTTCAGTGGCTTTTAAAAAGCTACAACATAATTAATGTTTAAAGTTTTTTTTACAAGCTCAAAAAATACCAGTTTCCTATAATTTGTGGTCTATTTCTTGACTCCTTTTTCCTTTATTGTTGATGGTTGATCCTAAAAGGCAGAAGCTATCTATAACTCTGTTATCTTGATTACCAATTCTAAGACTGGTTATTATACCTGTTGTCTCCAGTCTCATCTTCTTAATATTTAATTTTAGTCCCATTTTTTTCACTACGCTCGACTTTTATTACCAGACCTTGAAAATGCTTTGTATTTTCAGCTATCAGAGCAGTATCATCATCATAGTGTATATCATTGACATTTCTTCCTGCAATTTTATTTATTTATTCATTATTCCACTTTTATTATTTTTATAAATAATTCAGGGTGGCATACATATCTAACATCTTATTTTCCCCACAACAATAATCCTATAAGGTGATTTGGGCTGAAAGTGTGTGACTGGTGCAAAGTCACCCAGCCAGTTTTCATGCCTAAGGTGGAACTAGAACTCATTTTCTCCTAGTGTCTAGACCAGCTTCTTAACCACTACACAAAACTGGCGTGCCTATAGTCTTAGGAACTATTCCAGATGGTATAATGGATGTAGTTATATCTCAACAAAACTTATTTCTAGTGCACTTGGAACATAACGACCTAGCAAATTTTGCTTTGGCACACTATCTCTTTCTATTTCTTAGTATTTATTCCAATTGTTTATATTATGCTTGCTTAGTTTACACCAGGAATGTCAAACTCAAGGCCTTCAGGCCAAATCTGGCCCATGGGCTGCTTAAATCTGGCCTGCGGGGCTGCCCTGGAAATAGCAAAGGACCGGCCCGCAGTGCCTCTGGCAGCCAAAACAGAGTGCTACAGTAGGCATCTGTCCCCACTTCTGGCCAGCCCACGGAGGAGAACTACAATGCTGATCTGGCCCTCGAAGAAATCCAGTTTGACATCCCTGGTTAACACAGTGAAGCCATTAATGCATGGCATAACAGGGAGTTTGTTCTTCAGCCAGCTTGTTATAGAGCCCAATCCTGTTTTTGGGCTGAGAGCAGGTGACTTGCCAAATATCACCAAGCAGGTCCTTATTTCTGATTTAGTACCCTAAACTAAATTCCATTACCTTAGTCCTCATTTACCGTCTACATATTCAGTGATTATTTGAAATTATGATGGCACTGAAAAAGGAGATTTACATCTGCTTCTGAAAATTGCTTCCACTGCAGCATCCCCAGTCACATAATTGTAATTCAGGTGCTTGACAACTGCTGCACATTTGTGATGTTTGTACCATCCCACAGTCACAATATCACCATCTGGGAACTTCATAGTTCACTTCCAACAATCAAAGTCAAAGGGAAAGCTGGCAGGAAGTTACAGGTCATGGTTACATGACGTTGTGCTTAACAGTCGTGGTTGATTCACCTAATGAATCAATCAGAATTGACAAATTGACATTTGTAAGTCAGATGCAATCATATGACAATTGTGGTTAGAATGCAGTATTGCAGTCTAATTCAACTCACTGCCAGGAGTTCGATCCTTACTGGGTCAAGGTTGACTCACCTTCCATCCTTGGTAAAATGAGGACCCAGATTGTTGGGGGCAACATGCTGACTCTGTAAACTGCTTATAGAAAGGGCTGCAAAGCACCGTGAAGCGGTACTATATATAAGTCTAAGTGCTATGGCTATAAATACTCAAACAGAAGAAAAACTTAAATAAAAAAATATTTGCCAACAATTCGTTAAAGAATAAATTATTTCCACTAAGTTTGATTTCACACATACTCTTTAGTAGTTTTAGGCAAGGTGGAAAGAGGCTGTACTTCCAGAGGTGTTTTTCTTGGTCTCTTTCCAAATTAAATATTATTTTTGTTGGGCTATAAGCAAACCATCCCATGCCTGTGATGATACTTATTGCTTTACAATGTTTTTAAAAGGTGCTACCCAACTGATTCTTATTTTAAGCTGCCTATGATGGCCCTAAGGCAGCAAATGAAAACATAGCCCAGCTTCAGGAAACTAGAGAATAGTTTATAAGCCTCCAAGCACACTTGGAAATGATCTTCTATTTCCTAAACAACAGAATATTTACAAAATGAGATGTAATGTGCTTCTTTCAGCAGACCTACAGGGCAGATTTAAAATCATTTTATATAGGAAATGTATTTGCAATTGTTGATTAGGAAATAGAAATAACTGCTTGTGGTTTCCTCTAATATACCTCTTCTAGAGATATATTACAAATGCATCACACCTTTCCTATTGTGTTTTCAGATCAATCCAAGCAATTTTATGTTTCTGTACCGCTGTCAGACAAAAATGACTTCATCACATTTAATGTTGTAGAATTTTATGTGCTACATATAGTCTGCCACCTTTGTGAATTGGCCATTTGACTGTTAGCGGATCACAATCTAATTTTCTTTCTTGTCTGTTTTGAAGTGGTTTTAGATTGTAAATGTCTGTGTTCTCTCCAGCTGAAAAAATATAGACATAAAAGAACAAGTAATGGAGAATGATAGCAGTAAGAGTTTATCTTGTTTAAAATGGAAGATGATTGTGTGGCTGGTTTGGTGAAAAAGAAACACAGCAAGAATATAAATCAAGAGAAGATTAAAGATGAAAATGTAATTGGGAAATTATTAGAAGCATACTAATAAAAAGAAGCCTAAATCATAACATCTGTGGTAATCACACAGGAGGATGAGGAGAAAAAGATGGTCAAGAAAGACTTAATAAAAATATACAGCTTTCCATATTGGAATTATCATTCAAAATCAAGTATTTCTGATCTAACTGATATATAAACAATTCCATTTAGGGAGTCATAGTTAGTACCTGACTCTGGTTATTAAAAGCAGTTATTATTTAGCAGTCTACCAGTATATTTTTATTGTTTTCCATTGTGCCAGGGGCTAAAGCCAGAGACTACAAATATAGAATAATTTTATTTATCAGGTGGGTGGGCCAGAATTGGAAATCTTGATACTGTTTATAACTCTGCTTAGGAAGTTAATTACATGACTTAAAGAATAATACCCAGCAATGATTTTATTTGATCCATTAGCTGAAGAGGCATAAAGCATAAATAACACAAATGGATTTGAGCTTGAAATACTTTCATCCACCTATTGGCATTAAGCTACTCTAATAGAATCAGCAAACTATTTCAAAATCTCCTTCTCAGAAGCCTTAACAGTTTTTAGGTCTGCCTGTTCAGACCCATTCGTCAGTTCCTATAATTGGGCAACTATCCATAATAAAACTTTTGTCAAGAGTTTTTGGGAGGGACACACTTTGTATGTTTTATTATTTTTTACAGAAGTAGACATCTGAGTGTATTGTATTCAAGTAAATTTCTAGTCTACACAAAACATTTTATGCAGGCTGCCAGACAGTTGACTTAAGCAAAGCATACTTTGAGCTCCTGAAAAACTACTTAACATATTTACTCGACACAATCATTCTTTAATCTCAGGTTTCTTTTATTAACTAGTTGAGAACTATTATCTGACTATGTACCTTGTTAAATGTTTTAGTTGGATCCTGCTTTGGACATTTTCCTTTTCTCCACCTTAAACTCTAAACGTGCAGTTTAACTGCATGACTCATTCTCACAGAAAACAAAATTTGGGATTACATTGAAACCTTGGATGGGAAAGCTGAATCATGCAAAGTGTCCATGAAAAATCTAATGTGAGAAACACATGATCTTCAGATTCTCTGGTTTTTTTTTTTTTATTTATTTCCATTTATATTGTATGGCTTCCTATCTCAAATTCATGACTGTGGGTAGTTTATAACAATAACAATATTACTGTCAGCTTCAGTTGTAGACCAGACCAGAAAATCAGCTGCACAGGAAGGTTTATTGAGATTGGCTGTAAAAGAATCTTGCAAATCTGTACTGTACCTCCTTGTCCTCTTCCTTATCATCCAGTATTTCTCTGAGCTACTTTGAAATGTTATCTCATGGACTGCCTAAGCAACATAGTCAGCATAGCTCTGTCAAGGTCATCTTCCTTTACTCTTTACAAATACAAATGTAATCAGCAGCTAAAGTAAAAACTAAACAAATGACAAACGAAATCTGCACAGCCATTTAATGAGCTATGCCAACCTCAGTGACACAACCCTGTTTTAAGGCATCGTGATAGGCCAGCAGACTCTCCAAATAAATTGTAAGATATAGCAAATATTTGAGACTCCAATGTCTGGGTGTTTTGGGATGAACTTAAAATGCTTTCCCTTAAGATTTAGAATACAGTTTCTTAAATTTATTTATTTTTGCAATATTTTTAGGCTACCTCAATTGCCTGACTCTAGAAGGTCTACACTTAATCAAACTGCAATGTGATTGAATGTATTTGATTTAATTGTGAAATCCTGCAATTAAAATAATCTCAAAATCTAAAAACGGCATCAGATAGTAGTAAAAAGACTCTCTAAAGCACTATACTCTGAGTGCCTATCAAAACAAAACTGACTTTGCTGCTATCCTGAAGATAGGACAGTGTGTGGGCCACCTGGATCTTGGGGCAAGCAAACTGTTCCAAAGTGATGAGGCTGAAAAGGCTTTCTTTAGCATCTAAGCATCTTCCCTCTCAGAAGGAGGGAATGTAAAGCATCCCTCTCAGCTTATAAAATACACTCCAGTTCTATCCAGAGGAGATACTCCCTTAGGTAACTAGGAGTCAAGCCATATAAAACTTAAGTAGTTAGCATCAGAATTGAATTGTACCCAGACTCCCTTCATGCATTTCAAGTAATTGTAGATTATTGAAGATATATTGGCAAAAATCCACAGGTATGCCAGTAGGCCTATGCATGCTCTGTGTATATCAGAAATAAGTGCCATTGATCTCATGCGACTTCCAGATTCCAAGTAAAGATATTTGTTAAAATTTGAGCTAAGGACTAAAATATGGAAGCATTTCAGGATGTAAATACTAGGTGCAGTAAGTGCCGATGTCCTCAAACGTTATCTCTTTGTACAAATGCTATTAAGAACCTCCATTATCAACAGCACTTTTTTTTTCCTAAAGCTTTGAGGAACACAAAGGAGTGATCATTAGCAGAACAGTGACAAAAAGTTTTCACAATGTGATTCTGCTGGAATTCTCCCTCTTCCCAACCACTATTAAATTAAACAGACAGTTTTAGTGCCTATGTTGCTTAGCTCTCTCAGCCTTTTTTGAAAGGAGTTCAACTAATTGTCTAATCCACTGGAAAGCTTCCATAAACAAAACAGAGAAAGGGACTTTCCTAAAACTTAAGCTTGCTCCCTAACAGGAGCCTCCTCTCAGCAGTGAAAATTAGATGGATTGTGCCCTCTGGATGACCTACTGTGGTCCTTGATGTATACTTTCATCTACCTATAAATGTTGGTAATAAATACTTTATATAATATTGTTTTAAGAATTATTTAGGCCAGGGGTGTCAAATTCAAGGCCCGGAGGCCGGATTCAGCCCACAGAGTATTTAGATCTAGCCTGCAGGGCTACCCTGAAAACAGCAAAGGACCAGCCCACAATGCTTCTGCCAGCGAAAAGAGGCTTCCGAGTTCTGTTTTCATCTGCCACAGCATCCTGCAACCCTCTGCCAGTGAAAACAGAGCTTGGGAGTCTGTTTTCGCTGGCAGAGTGCTCAGACTACCAACGGCGCCCCCGACAGGAGTGATGTCAAGCTGGCCACGTGCCCCCTGACCACGCCCCCCAGGTCAAAAACAACCCTGATGCAGCTCTCAATGAAATTGAGTTTGACACCCCTGATTTAGGCAGTGTAGTTTAACCTCTTAGAGACCTTCGACCCCATACAAAACCTGCTCACGATTATTAATATTTGCACTGAGAACCGTCACAAAAGATTGCATCTCATATTTTTATATTTTTATATAGATGCAGCAACTTGAAAAGCAAGTCATTGATGCAGATCATCAAGCAGAAAAGGCTTTTCAGCAGGTATGAATAATGAGATATGCAGTAGCAATGTTCTGAAGCTATATGTATAAAGTATGGGGTACTTTACATAATGAATCTTCAAATAGAAAGTATCAAAAACTAGTTTTTCAGGAGTTTCACAGGAATTAAAATAATAATATTAACAATGAACTATCTTGATATCTCAGGTCTATAATGCTTTTATGGCCATAAATACAAGTAATCCTTGATGTATAACTGGTCACTTAGCAGCAATTCGAAGTTACAATTGACTCCAAAAGGGTACTTATTATCCCATTTAAAATGTCAATGGCTGCCCCTCCTGGTCATGTGATTACATTTTGTCCGCTTGGCAACCAATCCACATTTACAGGAATTACCAGTATGTTACAGTGATTTTTTTTTTTTTGTCAAACACATTAGCAAAAACTTTACACATTATAGATAATGGTTTCATTTAATGCCCATTGTTGTAAAAACAATGTGGTGAAATCAGGTTGGTCACATGATGACCCACTTAACAACCGGCACAACTTATATCTGTAACTTTAGGTTCAGTTATGATCATAATTATCTTGGTTTGATAACTGTACATAGACTTGTACCGTGTCTTCTTGCATAAGGTTTAACACAACTATAAAATAGTAGATTTTATACTAGAAAAACACAGGTTTTTCTCAGATTGGATAGAAACTCCTAATAATAGTTATTTCTAATTTGTTACTCTTAATACATCTGCTTTTGCTAATTATTGATTATTGAATTAATTTTGACAACAGTCTTAAGGTGCCAAATAGATGTAAAAACACTTTTACATTAATCAATGTGTGAATGATTAATGCAATTTCATAATTCTCCAAAATGGCAACAATAAAAGATTGCTGAACATTTTTTGAAAATCAGCACCGCATTAATTCAAATCATATTTTCAATGTGGTACGTTTTAAATTGTAGTAGATTTTGTTTATAGATTAAGGTTGCCTTATATGCTATTTGTGCACAATTCAGGTAGTCTTTGAATTATGACGGTAATTGGTTCCAAAATTTCCATCACTAAGCAATGGGGTTATAAAGCATGGAATCGCATGACCACATAGCTTAGTGACAGCAATCCCTGCAGTCCCTGGTGTTTAAGTTTAACAAAAGTCATTAAACAAGCACCTTTTTACAACATCCTGGAACTTCTAACTATCAAAACTATTGGGGAAGCCAACAGGAGACCCAGGCAGCTCACAAGCTAAGGTAAGTGGATGCTGCTGGGTAGAAGACAAAGCAGAAAGGTGTACTGGTAGCTGGGAAGGTACCACATGAGTAGGGTGGACCTTAAGGTGACTGTTGCTGAGTGGGGAAGGGTACCAAGAGTGTACATGTGACTGGAAGAGATGTGCCAGTGATAAAGGTGATGTGGCACACACATTTTGAGACTTGAGAGCATGTAGTGGCAGGGAGGTGTGGCATGAGCCTGGGATAGCTGTTGCCGGATGGGAGGGGGTGCATAAGGACATGTGGTGACTGGGGAGGTGTGGTGCAAGTGCAGCAAGGTCCAGGCAGGGTGTGCGAGTGGCAGAAGAGGCATAATGTGAATATGGAGGTGCTTGGAGTAGTGCTTCCAGGTAGAAATGGATTCATAAATGTGTATAAGTGACAGGAGTAGCATAGCACAAGTGCAAGCAGGGCTCAGGAAGAGTGTACGAGTAGCAAGGAAGATGTTGCACAAGTTCAATGAGACTCAGGTAAGTATTTTGTTTTTTCTCTGTCCTGCTTTCAGCACTGCTATGAGAATTCAGTGCAATATATAATACATCAAAAACAGTTTACAGTATATTACACAGGTAGTCCTAAACTTATGACCACAGTTGAGCCAAGATTTCTGTTGCTACATGAGACAGTTGTTAAGTAAGTTTTGTCCCATTTTTTTACCTTTCTTGCCATGGTTGTTAAATGAATCATTGCAGTTGTTAAGTTAGTAACATGGTTGTTAGGTGATTCTGGCTCCCCCATTGATGTTGCTTGTCAAAGGTTCACAAAAGGGGATCACATGACCCTGGCACACTGCAATCATCATAAATATTAATCAGTTGCCAAGCATCTGAATTTTGATCCTAGTAGTGTCCTGCCCAAAAGAGCCCATGAAGGTTAAGTGATCCTTGAAATGATGTATAACAAACTCAAAAGCAGGAAAATGGACAGATAATGAGGATTTTTTGACATTCCCTTGTATAAATAGAACTCTCTGGATCCAAGCCAGTGTCTTTACTGCAGTTAGTTTGTCATTAAATCTGGTTGTTTGAATTATAGGGTTGAACAATTGTTTAGCTGGGAATAACAGATACATATGAAAGATATAAGTAAAATAGCAGATTGCTAGAGATATCAGTAATCTAGGATTAGGACTGACCAAGGAATGTATATACTGTATGCTTTAACTAATCTCAAAAGAATAAAACATTACAACATTCTGAATTATGCATTTAATTTTGGAGTTTTACAGACTTTGTGTACACAGCTGTGTTTTAATTTCTAGGTACAGATTATGGAGGAGAAACTGAAAGCTGCTAATGTCCAAACAAGTGAGTCAGAAACACGCTTATATAAGAGATGCCAAGATCTGGAGATTCTGGCTCAAGAAAAAGATGATGCTATCCAGAATCTGGAACAACAGCTTGTAGAACAGGTTGGGAAAATAACATTTTTCTTATCCAGTTATCAGTTTGTTTATTAGTATATAGAAGAGATAAAGAGTGAAAGAAGGAGCCTACAAAAAAGTAATATCCCTAGATTTTTGTGTAGCAAAACTCTTGTTGAGGGGGAAAACAGAGTCTGTAAAGGTATCCATTAATACCACATCAAATCTTGGTAAGAAGTATAAATTGTTTATATACACCATATAGCCATTTGTCTGGAAAAATATGACGATTCCTGAACAGACAAACCTCAATTGTATAATTAAGCAAGCTACCGTATTTATCGGCGTATAACGCGCACTTTTTTCCCTAGAAAATAGTGCTGAAAAAGCGGGTGCGCGTTAT
>JANHFJ010005011.1:33494-46046 GCA_032468195.1 Cerberus rynchops | reverse complement strand
AAACTCCCTTTTAGTGCTCCAAATCCCCCCCCCCCATGATCCCATGTTCTTGGCAAGTCCCAGAGCAAAACACACACACACACACACACAGAGACAGACAGAGAGCAGCCCAGTCCAGCAAAACAAGTGAGTCCACAAACCAAGGAACAAACAATGAGTCCATAAAATAGGGAACAAGGTACTGAGTCCATGAAATGGGGAAGAAGCAAGCAGTCCTGCAAATTCCAAATGTCTACCAATTCCAAATTCTACCAATTCAGTGTTTGTTCCCGACAAACGCCCATCCCCACAATATCTCCTTAAATCTCAGTTCCCAGCTTTGCCTTGTGAAGAGGGTGCTCTCCTTCTGAGTCGTCGGTCGACCTGCACTGTTCCCACCTTCTATCCACTCTCCATGCTTGCGGAGAAGGAGGGGGCGGTCCTTGCTCATTGCCTGAGCTATGTTGCTCCTCATATCCATTGTTTGCCCTCTCTCAGTCATCCTCCTCCCTGCTAACAAGCCATCCGAAACCTGAGGGCCCTGGGCTGCCTCAGCCTGCTCTTCCCCACATTCCTCCAAAGCCAACAGAGCTGCCCCCTTGTCCTCCGTCCTTTGACAGGGGCATGACACAAACTGTTTATAATAGAAACATAAATTTAATGTTACTAGAAACAATATAATAGTAGCTCTGTTTTATTCTTCAGGAAAACAGAATTTATGCTGTAGCCAAATCAGGTCTGTGCTTTTCTGAGGTCTTCAACATGGACTCTTTCAATAAAAGTAAGTTATTAGAATAGTTATTCAAACTGAATTGCTGAGGCAAGTCCCTTTGAATACTGTAAGATTTCCTTTTCAGTTAGCATAATCAAGGAAGAAAAAACTTTACTTTACTCTTTTGGATTTCAAAAGTCCTGAACATCTAAAGACGACTCCCAAAGAAAATTTTACTTTTTAATGGACCAGCATTAGTAAATATTTGCTGAATAGTTCATTTGCATGTGTGTGTATGTGTGTTTGTGTGCACTTTTTGAATTTGAGTTTTCTATCTGAAATATATATATTTAAATAAAAAATATAAACTAACCTTATATAAGTTTTTTCTTGACTACCTATTCAGCAAATTAACTGATCTTTTTTAAATTAAAAAAAATTATAGACCCACTATTTTCTGAATTTATTTTTTTAAAAACTTTGTTTCAGATTCCTCTTCTTCATCTTCATATTCTCCATCAGGACTCTACACATCATTAATATATAAGAACATGACTACCCCAGTTTATACCACTCTTAAAGGGGTAATAGTTTTTTTTTACAATTATGCTTGGAGAAATGTTATATTAGGTCCACTTTAAAAAATGTGGGTTCTTCTGTATTTTTACTCAGAATATTCTCCTTCCTTCCTTCCTTCTCTCCCCCCTTCCTTGAGTTGGAAATTCTTGCTCCTTCGAAAGAATAATAAAGTAGCTACCTTAATAATAGTCTTCAATAGTATACTTAGGTACAAAAAATCTTTATCTAACAATACATGAATAATAGCAAGGAGTTAATGTCTTTCCATGTCTCTTTTTGGACAGAGGTGAGAAGGAACTGAGTTCCAATTATTATCATGGAGCACAATATTCTATGACATGCCTTAATGATGTGGAACCACCTGTATACCAGTGATAAATGCAACTCTCAGTGTAGATTTGTACAGGCTATATTTAGCAAATATAATTAAGTCATGAAATAAATGATGTTTTAAATACAGCAGCAAATCTAATCTACCTATAAAAATATTTTAAAAGCAAACTGTTAATGATAAAAAATTATTTATATAACTATAGTCTAAGCAATTTCTCATCTAAAAAACCCCATATGAATACTATATATCATTATTACTATTGTGCTGTCTTTTTTTATGCTAGCAGTAAACAGTTTTAAATGTTGGCTTGTTGATTTTATCAGAAAGCAACACAAATCAGTAACAACCCATTCTTAGATGACTCCTCTGGATCTGAAGAAGATGGTTCCCAATCCAGTTCACGTACATCTGAATCAGACTCTCGAAGCAGAAGTGGGCCTGGTAGCCCACGGGCTATGAAACGAGGTGGGCAGAATTTATAATAAAACAACTACTTTAGCCATTAGGGCAGATGAAGTTAAAATGATGCTATTATTAATAGAATATATTAAACAGTTTTTTATTACATATTAAGAAAAGGAAATTTTCATTTAAATTGGTACCTTACAAGATAAATTTCTAATACCAGTCTTATGATGTAGAGAGATTGTTACTGGCACAAAGTACCAGTGAACTTCCATGGCTGGGTGGGGACTTGGTGCCAGTTCAAAATTTACTTACAATACCATGCTGACTCTCATTTTTTAAAAACTTAGAAATACTTGATGAATCTTCCATTTTTTAAGAAAATAATATTATTACAAAAGTACCAAGGTGATCAACAAATCCATAGCAATATTTCCCAGCTCACAATATTGCTGCTCCCAGGAGAAATGGGAATGTAGCCTCTTATGCTAGACATTCATAAGGCTGCATGCCAATTATAGAAACCACATGCTCATGAGGAAGAGATTCTCTCTCTGCCACAAACACAGGCAAAGACAAAGCCAGAACTCCAAGACAACAGAAGGAAGACAAGAAGATTCACCATTCCAGCAAACAGCCTGTGATTAAAGTTTGGATTCTGGATTTTCTAGGAATCTAAGAGAAGACCAGATAAATAAGCAGAACTTTTTCATCTGAAAAATACTATTTTAGTTTAAAATTAAAAATTCAGTTATTCTTAATTTAATTTTCTGTTATGCAATCTAATGTTGTTTTTTCTGTATAATTTTAAAAATTGAGTGTGTATTTCAGCCTTTCATTTGATTCTTTAGATTTGGCAGGATTACTTATATTCTCCCTTTAGTCTGTCACATTACAACACTTTCCATCTCACGGAGAAAACATTCATTGGTAGCAGACTAACACCATCCACAGGGTCTGCCTGGAACCCTGCATGTACCCTTCTAATTGCATTTAAAAATAAAATATTATTGTTGCATTATTGTTTTGAAAAAAAATCTCTTGTGAAGATCAGTTCAAAAGAGGCCTGAAACTTCTAAACCAGTATTATGCAACTTTGGAGCTTGAAGATGTGTGGACCAGCTTCCAGAATCCCCCAGCCAACAGGACAATGACACACATGTTGGGATAGGGGGAAGACTCCAAGGCAGACAACCACCTGGAAAATAAATGGCAGCAGCAGAATCTTCTCCACCACTTAAGGCCATAGGTAGAGTTGTAGCAACCCTTCAAAGTAGGAAGATCAAGAAACAAGCATGGCACAGATCTTTATTGTGGACAGCATAACAGAAACTTGAAATCATGTCATAGATGCTGTCTGCCTTATCTTGAACCAAACATAATCAGGGTGGTGTTATTTTGAATTTCTTATGTTTTCCTTTTCCTCAGGAATGAGTATTCTGAAACTCTAATTTCTTCTGTATTTCATAATGCAATAAAATCTATCCATGCAACCCATCAGTTACAATCTTAAATGATGTTAATATTCATTTGTCTTGCACTTAGGGGTCTCTCTGTCTTCAATGACTTCAGAAGGTGACTATGCCATTCCTCCTGATGCCTATTCAACTGACACAGATTATTCAGAACCAGAACAAAAATTGCCTAAAACTTGTTCATCATCTAGTGATAATGGAAAAAATGTAAGTAGACTATAACATCTTTCTATTTCAATCTGGCTTAAAGCATCAGAACTGTAAGGCTACTAAGGCCTGGTTGCAAAGCTTTGGAGAATCACTAATGGCAACAAAGAGATGCAAAATATCCATCACTTTACCTAAATTATGGGATTGCTTTAATACCCAAGTGGTTGAGGTTGACTTCGATATCAAAGTAGTTATGGTGGCTTTGTTCCTTCTTTCAGAAGATGGTGCTGGTTATTTTCTATATGGCATGATTACATTTTACTTACATTATATCTTAACATTCCTTTTCCTTTCTCATGCTGTTAATCATATACAATATATGAATCTATGTATTAATCTGTGTATAAAGAACTGGACAGAGATTACATGTCTGTTGATTCCAGTGGTCCTGTCAGTAGTATTTGAGACCATTGAGTAGGATATAACTGAATCACCTCACTGAAATTAAAGTTAAACATTATTTTATGGTGATTGTGGTGGCTTTGTTCCTTTCAGAAGATGGTACTGGTTATTTTGTATATAGTGATTACATTTTAGTTATATTATACTGTAACATTCCTTTTCCTTTCTCATGCTGTTAATTATATACAATATATAAAACATAGGGAAGGTTTTGTGAAGTTTTAGGATTCAGTACAGCTGAACTCTTTTCTGAATGATATCCAGCAAAGTAGCATAATTATAAATCACTTTCTAATATTGATATGAAGTAAATGAGACCAAGGAACCTGAAACTTGATCCAGACAATAAAAAGGTATTGCTGGTCAGTGTAAATACTGATTAGGGAATAATGGTTTAATCTGTGTTGAATTCATTTACATTCTTTTGAAAACTCAAGATTGCAATTTAAGAAGATTAGATTATGCCTGAATTTAAAGACACAAATTTGGGTATTGGGTAGGACAGCATTTAGCCCATCAATTCTGTTTTTAGATGTGCAAACATCTAAGCATTTCACTACACACTGTACTGCGTATGGCTGTGTATGTGACAAATAAAATTTGAATTTGAAATTTGGACATTTTGATACATGGCTTAATTATATCTCGTTCTCATATAATTAATATATCAGTGGATTTACTGAAAATACTTTAGAAACTTCATCTGACATCAGTCAATATTCTGAATCAATTGATTGGAGAGTAATTATATGGCATCACTGTATCTCCTGTGTAACCATATCATCATTAGGAATCTGTTTTATAAATCAGATTTTGATCTATGAACAGAGTTGTGGCTATTTATAAGATTGAGTTGTCCCATATAAATTTTCTTCAGTTTTAAGTCTGCATGAGAAGCCTCTTAAGTTTTAGCATTATCAATAATCCAGAATATATAACAAAATAAGAGGAGACTTCTTTACAGACTTAAAAATGTAAGCCTAGATGTTTTATTGTTATTCCTCGAGTTATAGAAAATAATATTCTTAATAAACTGGCCTGTCTGCTTAAGATAGATTTCATTTATTAGGTATACAGCATTTTTAATTTGGTTCTTGGTTTTTGTTGTTGTTGTTGAAAATATATGTTATGAATAATTTTCCTAATTTTGTATTATTAGGATCTTAAACATCATTTTGGTTGGAAATACTGTTTATTGATTCATAGTACATTAATCAAATAATTTTAGCACTTTTTTTCTTTTAAACTATAGGAACTGCTAGAGAAATCTGGATATTTGTTAAAAATGAGCGGTAAAGTAAAAACATGGAAACGACGATGGTTTGTACTCAAAGGTGGTGAATTGCTTTATTATAAATCTCCGGTAAGCAAGTGAAAATTATAAGATTAGATCATTAAGATTGTGTTTCTCTGTGTTCTTTACTGAATCATTATGCAATAATTTGTTTTTGAACTGATCTGAAATATAATAATTGATTACCTGAAATCTCTTGTTTGTCAGCCATGTTTATGAGACAATATATGTAATACATTTTTATTTGAACAGAGTATTAAACAAGGAAGTGTTTTTAACAGTTCTGATAGCTGCATAGAAATAATTATTGCAGTCCAAACATTTGCAGTAGAAGTCTGAAGTCAGTTTTGTTATTTGTTCTAGAAATCTCGGTGCTTTAATATAGCACATGAAAGTTTAGTGAGTCTCAGACTCTCAATGCTCTTGGGAGCAATGCAGTATAATTTCCTCTGGATGCTTCCCGCTGATGATTTTGGAATCCAGAGATGTTTAAGAAACCAGGGCTATAATCCTCACACTCTCCTGGGTGGTTTTAGGACATTTACTAGCTACATGTAGATTATCTGATTTCAATTTCTTTCTTCCTCATAATCTTATTTTGTCCAGTTATCTCCTTTTCTATTCCTTTTGTGGCATTCTTCAATAAAGCATGGAATTATCTTCTCCTCCCCCTATTTTTCCATTGACCCAAGCTACCTAGGAATCAGTGAGCAGTGACTGTTATGAATTAAGATAATTATTATGGAATAATTATCCCTTACCTTGATGTGGTTGTGGGACTTGTTTGCTCTGAGAAAATGACAGCTGTGTCAGTACATAGTTACTTCCTCAGTCTTCTCAGTTACTTCAGAAGGTTGTTGTAAATGCATGTTAGAAAGAAAGGGATTATGTTTAAATCTCCCCAAATGTCTTTTAAATAATTATAAATCTATATTATTTTTAAATGCCAAAAATATGCAAAATATATTCTAAATGTATTCATCAGTCCAAAAGAGGTTATGATGTCCAACCATCTGAAAGTGAATTTCAGCTTTTTGCTCTGATATGCATTTGATGATTATTGGTACTACACGTGAAAATTTACTTATTACATTTTTTGTCTCATAGAGTGATGTAATAAGAAAACCCCAAGGTCAAATTGAATTAAGTGCATCCAGCCATATTGTAAGAGGTGATGGAAAACAAACAGTTCAGGTATTTCCTTAATTTATTATGTTTCAAGGGACAGCAGAATAGCAGGCATGTGTACACCAGGATGTAGTTTTCCCTTTTTATTCCTACTGACTTGTGATCATATTACAAACTCTTCACAAAGAAATAGATATTGGCAGACATCTTGGGCAGTTGCAAGTTTACAGATTTCATTTGTCCTATAGGAAAGTAAGGTTTGACTGATACAAGCTTCCCCATTATCAGTGCTCCCTGAGCAACCCATTGGAATACACAACGTATATGTATGGATAGAGCTTCATTAAAACTGCTGCTTAATGAACTTTATTTCAGTTGAAATCTGCACCAACTGTGATTTCTCAGGCAAATTAAAGGAATCAGTAATAGGTAAGAACCATGCTGAGAAAAAAGGAGGTAAAGAGATAAGGTATTGTAATGGGGTCTTGGATTTGAATAGCATCTTTTTTCCTTCCTAACCATTAGGTAGGAATAATTTGCTGTGCAAAGTGGGACATTTCCCTGTATGTGTCAGAAAGTATGTGTACGCTCAGGGGGGATTTGTATTGTGCTTATACAGGCAAATATACCCTTCTGTGTGGAGATTCTCAGTCATCCAGGTCATGTCCCAAAGATGCTTTTTTAAAAGCAACTGGACTTTGTTTTTCCTTGAAGACATTTCGCTTTTTATCCAAGAAACTTCTTCAGAACTTCTTGGATGAGAAATGAAATGTCTTCAAGGAAAAACAAAATCTAGTTGCCTTCTAAAAAAGCACCTTTAGGACATTTATACCCTTGGAATTATTGAATAAATGTTCTGTTTATGTGAGAAACAAAGCATAATCCATTTTCATTTCAAAATGAAGTTGTGAATAAAGAGAAGGTAGGCAACTCTGTTTCCATTTTCTATCACACTCTTCCAGAAGTTTATCTTTGAGAGTATTGACCATTTGGCACAATGGATGAAAATAGACTGACCTCCTTTTCCATATCTATCCCCCATCCTTTTTTACTAAAAAAAAAAACCAGTGAAGACCTTTCCTCTGAATTTCACCCTTAATGCTTTCAAAGTACCTGAATGAGTTCCTGTCCTAGTGAAGCATCTATGGGAATGTTGAAGATACATTATGAATTTATGATCTAAAAGTTATTAAGACATCCATAATAAATGGTTTTGATAAGTTTAAATTCCTACCAATTGCCTATGGATTAGAATTTTGGACTAGGACTAGGTAGATCCAAATTCAAATCTCACTCAGCCATGAAGTTTATAGCAGGATCCTGGACCATTCACCCCAGCCTTAATTATAAGTAGTCCTCAATTTATGACTACAAATGGGACTGGAATTATTGTCACTAAGTGATGCTATCATTTGGTGAGCTGCACTTGATTTTGCTATTTATTTATTTTTTGACACAGTCATTAAGCCAATCATGCAGCTGTTAAATGAATCTGGCTTCCCCAATAACTTTTCTTTTTGGAAACCACCTGGAAAGAACACAAATGGCAATAACATGACATTGGACCAATGCAACCATTGCAAATACATTACAAATATATTGCAAATAAACCATTGTACATGTCACTAGCAGAGCACTAAAATCACAATCATACAAAGATGCTATGTTGTCATAAGTCTTTTTTCTTAGCACTCTTGTAACTTTGAACACTCATTAAATGAATTGTTATAAGTCAAGGAGTAGCTTGTATCTCATATGGTTTTAATGAGTATAAAATACGGTTGAAGAAGACCTATAACAATCACCTTGAACTCCCATCAAAGATTTAGATATAGCCATTAATAACCTTCATTTCAGACTATATTTATTATAATGTTTTGTATTAGTACCAATCAGGAGTGTATCAGTAAAAATGTTCCAGTTAATTTCAGTCAAAGTGTTTTGTTTCTATTGCTCTTCAGCTGACTACAGAAAAACGAACTTATTACATGACTGCAGATTCCCCAAATATCTTAGAAGAATGGATCAAAGTATTACAAAATGTCCTTAAAGTACAAGCTGCAAGCCCACTTTTTATTCAGCCAGATGTTAAACCAGCAGTGAAAGGCTTGCTTACTAAGGTAAAAGACAATTTTACTTTTTTCTTGATATTTCTATTTTGTTTATATGTTTCAAGAGTTTTTGTTTAGAAAACTGGGTACTTTAATTTTATTAACTACGTCAAAAAAATTCTAAATTTCTATTAAATTGGTAGATTAGTAATAAAAAATAGGGACTTAAAAAAAAACCAAAAGGTTTTATAGGCCTATGTCTCATGAAAGTTTCATTACTCTCATCGGAGCAAGAGGGCACTAAAGAAATTTGCAGCTTTGGGTACATTTGGGAATTTTTTGCTAGGGACAGCAAAATCGGATTTAATTTTATTTATATCCTTTGCTACCTGTGCATGTGGGATTTTTGGTCCCCATATTTCTTAAATGTAATAAAGAAAACATTAAGAAACTACAGTACTATATATGGCTGCTCTGGTAGTAAAAACTTTCCTATTCTGTTTCACAATAGTGCTTTGATACAAAAAATAGTAAAATTGTATTTTAAAAAACAGATGCATAAATAATCTCCATAATTCTGAGGATTAGCTTTGTTTTTCATTAGCATTTGGGTAAATTTGGAATACTTAAGGTTTTTCCTGATCGTTCTGGAGGCTAAATTAGGTACTATTTAATATGTGTTTGCATTTAATCAAGGACCTTTTTAAAATGCAGATAATATCAGCTGGATATTGAGATATCAGCAAGCATGGGTAAAATGTAATTCTTTTTCTGCCTTTATGAAGAAAACTTCTCATGCTATTTATTTCTGGAGGAAAGTATCTTTTGGTTTGGTATTAAAAATTCATTGCTCTTTTTAGTTAGCTATTTCTCTTTAATTAGTTTTAAAAGTTAGCTAATAAAATGCCAGTTTTTGGAAAAGTTTTAAGATTAACCTAGCACTTGAAATCCCTCTTTGTGTTCAAGCAGATTTACAAAAAATAGGAGTAAAACATTACCAGGGAAATGTGATTTAAAAAGTACATCAAAAAGTGTTATAATGAAAAACCTCTTTTTTATAAGGTTCCCCAAGTATAACATGATCCTTCTTCCTCTTGTGTTGCAACTATGTTCAGAAGCTTTTTGCCATTTCATCTAAACTTGCAAAAAGTATAGTTAATGAAAAGATCTGATGTAATGCCTCTATTAACAAGGTTATCTATTTTCAAGTGACCATAATTAAGTTTAGATTGTTTAGGTTTCAACAGTACTACAAACTATTAAGTGGTTGATTTAATACTATCAGGTTGGTGTTAGAGATCACATGGATAGATTCACTTCAGAATAGTCTGTCTTCAATTCAGGTCTGTTAGAGGTACGGTTCTAATCAAATCCATCTATATTGGCACTGACTTTTTTTTTTCTCTTCAACTTTTTCAATATGAAAAAGGTAATTGGGTCGCCACATAATGTGTCAAATATGAAAGTCATTAAGTCTGGTCATTAATACTATGTATGAGAATTCCAGCTTGATTTATTCTCTGATCCGTTTGTTTGTTTTCCTGGCTGCCCATGAGACCTTTAAAAATTTCTCTAGTACATGAAGTTCAAGTGCCTTGATAGTCTTTCTCTCCTGTTTCTTCCAAATCCAGCATTTGTTTCCACAGGTTGTCATAGGAAATTTTTTTTGCCTGAAGATTAATCTAAAATAGAACTGAAAACTATTGGTTTGAATCATGTCTAGGCAGGAAAAGAATCCAGAAAGAGGCTAAGGAGCTCATTTCTTATATGTTCAAGTGTCACTATACTATTTATTATTTTATTATTATTTATTTTATTAATTTAATTTCTATACCGCCCCCTCTCCCGAAGGACTCGGGGCGGTGTACAGCTGTCTAAAAGAGATACAAAATAGATGACAGTTAAAAACAAATTAAAAATTAACTAATTTAAGTGGTCGATCAAATTAAAACCTGATGTAAAAGATTAGAAATTTAAGACAGTTAGAAAATTACAAATTTAAATATTTATATTTCATATCAGTTTTATATGTACTGTGTATGAAAGTTCAGCTATAAAACTAACTTAGTTATATAGCTGTGTGCTTATTTTTTCATTGTTTCATCAAAATTTTCAGAAATACAGTGTTTTGCTGAAGAATTGTAGTTTTGTTGTTACTGTACTATAGCCCAGTACTATAATGCTTTTAAATACAGGATTAGAAAGAAAGAATCTTTCACTGCCCTTCTGCATGAAATATTTCATTTCATTTGCAGGTGAAACATGGCTATTCCAAAACAGTGTGGTGTATACTAGTTGAGAAAACTTTATATTATTTCCGTAGCCATGAAGACAAGGTATTTTTAACATATTAAGAAATTATAAATTACCTCGTGAGCTATGATTTTATATCAGGTTATTTGTTAACCTGTTTTTTTCAAAGATTTCCTTTAGTTCTGTATACTGTGTACTTTATATTTAAATGTATTTAAAACAAATTCCCATGCACACATGCATAGTCTATATGTGTAAAAACATATATCCAGACATTTATTCAGATTCTCTTGTTTTCAATCTACTGTAATCCCCCCCCCCCCAAATAACATTTGGGTCGCAAAGCATCTATGAAACTTCATATAGTCAACACCGGCAAGATTACATCCTACTATGAGAGCTACTCAATTGTAATCCCATTTATGTGCCATAAATATATGTTTGATCCCCAGTCAAAGGCCATGATTTTGGATTTATAATAGATTTATTCTAGATGATCTTCCTTGAAATATTGAGCAAGGATCCTCAGTGTTCTTCTGAATGCCATAGGGGAACTAAAGAGAACTATCTTGTTTACATATAGCAGAGATGTATTTGTTTACTAGCTTCTGGAGGTAGAAGTCCAGAGTATCTTTCTCAGCTAATTTGTGGTGACCAGCCAGCCATAATTTCTCTTAGTTTCTAGATAGGTAAGCAGTTAGGGATCTGAGCCATATGGACTCCAATGGAAGAAAAGAAGGCTAATTTTCCCTCCATTTCTTGGTTTCACTCCTCTACGATAAGTGAAAACAAAACAAAAATAAATAAATGGAACCATGGACACATATATGCCAGCTGAACACTGAAAAATGAAATTCATCATTTCTTAATCCTTTCCTCATCCCATTAATTATGCACAGTTGTAACTAAAATAAGCAGAATAAATTGAAACCATGTTTTCAATGAAGTCTAACCAGTTTCAGTCATGGAATGAGAAGTATGCTCAACTTGATCATAGCAAGATTAATGAACTAGATTTGAATACAGCTCTGTCCTTATATTAATGCCTTTACTTCTAGTTTCCCTTGGGCCAGATAAAGCTATTAGAAGCTAAAGTTGAAGAAGTTGATCGATCCTGTGATTCAGATGAAGATTATGAAGCCAGTGGTCGCAGTTTATTATCAACACATTTTACTATTGTCATCCATCCTAAGGAACAAGCACCCACATATCTTCTAATAGGATCCAAGTATGAGAAGGTAGCAAACGTTCCATTGTCCCAAGATTTTGCAGCCAGCTTTCATCTCTTACTAGCAGAAAACAAATCCTAAAAACCTGTATATTGAGGGGTAAAGTCACATCTGGTGAAAGTTAATAAATAAAGTGGAACTTAACTGATTTAGAATAATTCTATATAATAATTTACAATAGCAGGAATTTCTTCCAATGAGCATTGTGATTTAGCTGCAAGGAGAAGTTGACAATTGCAGAAATATAGAAGCTAGCCAAATTATCATTTATGAAGATAGCTTCATAACTTCATAACTAGCTCCTTTCTTGTCCCTATGTGGTTTATTCACTCATGGGAATCAAGTTGCTGAGCTGCCAACCTCAGTGGTGCACAGGGTCAGTGTCTTACCACATGAGCCACCGTGGCCTCCTACAATGTGAGATAGTAAACTTGCTAAATTATGTTAAAATGAGTTTAAATTCTTTTTTATTTGGATAATTGACTAAAGTATGTCACAAAG
>JANHFJ010005011.1:21616-33394 GCA_032468195.1 Cerberus rynchops | reverse complement strand
CAACTCCCAGAATTCCTCAGCCAGCTTTGCTGGGAGTTTAAGACCACAAGTCTTCAAGTTGCCAAGATTGGAGACCCCTGCTCTACAGTTTAGGTATCATGAATTGATAATTAATGTGTTTGATATTTAAATGTTATTGTTTTTATTTTGTTTCCCTACATCGTTTGCTATTTATTTCTTTTTGATAACATTATTATTATTATTTAATTATGATGTTTCCTGATTTGTTTCTTCACTCCCTAAACTGCATTCCAGTTTGATCAGAGTTTGGTTTTGGCAGAGCCACTCATAAAATAAAATTAAAAAGGACCCCAGGATGACCTTTCCAACCATCCAATTTGCATGGCTAGTTCTTGCATTTTAACAAGACAATGACAGATTTAAGAGAAATATATTTGCATAAGAGATGTCTGTTACTGTCCAGTAAGAAAGCAAGCGTCCACATTCTCTAACTATCCTTTGTCTTGTCTTCATGCCCAGAGGAAATGCTATTAACTAATCCAGACACTGAATTTGTATATCATTTTTCTATAATATGATCATTTAAAATTTATGCTTTTTTCATGAACCATTTCTGTACATTTAATTTATATCAGAATATATTTCAAAGCATAGCCTTCTTGCAGCCTTATTTTTCTTATTTATTTTTCATATTTTTATTCCACTAGAATTCCTGGTGGCACATGGCAATAAAAATGCAAAATAAGTCATATTAAAAACAAATAAAAATATTTAAAAAACAAATCTCTTTTAACAGTCTGGTGTCATCAGATAGTGCTAGTCATCAGCAGATCATTTCAGCTACCAAATATTTCCTATTTGACATCTGGGCTTTATTCTCTATCAATCTATACTTCTAGCTTTCTTGACAGCAAGAAAGATTTGGTCTGAAGGATCAACAACAAAGAAAATTGCTAGGCAGGTCTCACACATTGGCTAAATGTAGCTTGTAGACAAAAACATGGCATTAAGCTCAGGAAAGAGGCTCCCAAGAGATACCTGAATTTCTGCAAGCAGTCCCAGTACATGGTGACTTTGTTAGTATTTCCCATCCTCTGATTCCATTGCTTGTAAAAACAGTTAAAACAGCCTGAATAGAAGCTGCTAAGTCCAATAATTTGTTAATTGAATGTTCCTAGTCAAACTCGAAAGGAAGAATTAGTGATATTTTTGTGAGTGTACAGAGCTGAGAAAAGTCCCAATTTGTATTAAAAATTATTGCTTCTGTAAAACTATTTGCAAATGTTTTCTGATATTGCAAAGTTCATTGCTCACATACTGTCTTTTTTTTTTTTAGCAATGTAATTGTCCTGCTTTTATCCAGGAGCTCCAGTGGTGCAGTGGTGTGGGCAACACTGCAGGCAAACTTTGTGGGCAGTATTGCAGTCAAACTGCTCAAAACCTGGAGTTTGATCCTGATGAGACTCAGCATTGACTCAACTTTCCATTTTTCCAAGGTCAGTAAAATAAAAACCCAGATTGTTGAGGGCAAAATGCTGATATCGTAAACCACCCAGAGAGTTCCGTAAAGCACAATGATTTGGTATGTAACTCCAAGTCTATAGCTATTGCTATTGCTATAAATTCATCAAGACCATTCATATAAAGTGATTAAATGTGGCTTTATGTCATCTACCGAGACATGTTTCTTCGCTGTCTAAGTTTGCCCCCAAATGCCAATGCAGTCTGTGGCCAAAGGAAGTATAATTTCTAAATCAATAAAAGGAGACAATGACAGGTTTTGCAGTTTATGTTGCATGGTGATTAACTCTGTAATTTACCAGTGACTTTCTGAAGTACAAATGCTGAGAGGCATATTTTGGTACATGCTGCTTATATATGGGAGAAGGAATCAACCCAGGCATATTTTGGTTATTATTTACAAAGATTGTGAAATTGACTAGAAACTAAGAGGAATGATTAAAACTGTGTTTACTGATAAGTACAGTTACCTAAAGAGGGAATTTGAAGCCTGGGAGTTATTTGTCCCCCAAGGACTGTAAATTTAATCAGAAAGTGGATATAAAAATGATACTTATATTCAGTGTAAGCAGTTATCAGTAATAGCCCACCCACCCGCCCATCCATACATTTTACCGCCCTGGAATTTTGTGGAGCACTGGACCATACCTGGAACTAGAGTTAGAAAAGGAAGACACTTTAGTGTGGATGTTTGTTAGAAAGAATGTGTGAGAGCAACTGAGGAATAAGTTGCAGGCAAGAGAAGGGAGCACAGGCCAGGATAAAGTGCAACTGGCAAAGATGGAAGAGCAGGAATGAATTCCAACAAACTCAGAGTGGAAGAGTTGAACAGGGAAGTAGAGCCTGTTCCAGGTGTACTAAATGGAAGTAGAGCCTACTCCAGTCCGCATCTATACCCAGCCATACACTTCATTTTCCCCCCGTCACCTGCCAACACTACTAAGGACTATGCAAAGCCAACTCAGAGGGAACTCTGCTAGTTCAGAGTCACAGTACTGCTAAACTGATAATATCAGAATGCCAGTCAACATTAGGGGACAACTAACTTCAAGGTGGCTAAATGTAGGTTAGGCAATTATATTTGTAACACAAAGGGGAAAACAACCATACATAGGATTAGTTAGGACTTACACACATAATGGATGTAGGCATAGACACATAGTTACATGATATAATTTAATGATTTAAACTCAAAGATTAGATACTAGAAGTTTTATTAAACACTAAGAAAATGTACTTTGCATTTTGTTATGTAAATTTATATTGGATGATCTCAGTTGATGAAAATAAACATAACTAATATTTTGATTAAACTGAATTGTAGAACAGCAATATTTTTTGAATTAAAGTTATGTATAAATGTTTTGATTAGCAGTTTTTCATATATATAGATATAGATATATAGATATAGATATATAGCTATAGCTTTAAGTGAAACAAATTTTGTTTAATTTCCTAGGACACTTGGCTTTATTATCTCACCATTGCCGCTGGAAGCACAAATATAAATGTTGGGACAGAGTTTGAACAGCTTGTCTGCAAACTGTTAAATATTGAAGGAGAACCCAGTAAGCCAATATCTTTTCTGCTACCAATCCTTATTTATTAGGATGTACAATTGCTGCTGCTTTAAAAGTGAATGGATTCCTTAAAGCAACAGAATCATTTTTTTCAGGCTGATTAAATGAAGAGCAGAGAAGTATTTGTGTGAGTTTCCAAATCAGTTACAACGTGTGTGCAGCCCCATTAGCTATTTTTTTAAAAATCACAAATACAAGAATACTGTTCAAAGCCTCTATACTATAGCTTATAAGCAACTAATTTGCCTATGTAATTTTTGTCAAACTACATAATCCTTAGCTATTTCGTTAGGAAACATCAATGGCTGTGTCAGCTGATGGTGTCTCAGAGTCCATAGAATCAAATTGTGAAGCAAATTCCACATTGTTATCTATATGCATGTGACACTATGACACATGCAGAAAAGGAATAGAACTTGCTTTGTGGCATCATGTCACTTACTTCATCATTTACTCTCTTTACCTGCCCCCCTTGCTTGTGGCAGCCATTTTCTTAACTGTTCTTTTCATTAGGATGAATGTGGGATATATCTAAGTATGTATTTATAACAGTACATTAATTTTTCAGTTATTGTAAATATGTTACATAGCATAAAATGCTACATCTAGAAACTTGACACAACTGGGTAATTTAGCAAACTTTTGATCTTTTAATTGTTCAGATGCATGCAGATTGAAAAACAATGCATTATTCTCATTTATAAATCATATATTAAAGTAACACTGGAAGCAGTGGGCTAATATTTCTAAATGAATACTTAATATATATATATGGAATGCTGTCAGTACTTTTCTTTTAGTTTTCACATAGCCATATTAGGGTTATTTAAAATGCTTTTCAAGTTAGCTGTCATAGTGTGACTTAGTAGACAATCCACAGCCCAATTAACTAATCAAATCTTTAAACTTTTGACATTGTCAGTAGCATCGTGGTATTTACTAGACAGGAGTGCAGCAGGAGCATATTAACATTTTCAGTAAGAGTGATATATTGTTTCCCTGGAACTTTAAAGTGCATATTGAAATTTTATCTGCTTTGCAATCCAAGTAAGCATATATGTTTTTGTGTGCAGTAGTCATTTGCAAGAAATATAAAGTATTAAACAATGTTGTGATGAAACAATATGACCAAAAACATGGCAATTAATTTTGTGTGCTTCAGAATAGTGTGCATTGATATGTTGGACTATTAAGTATTTTCATAAAAATATATAGATGTGCTGAAGTTTATGAACATGCTTGTATAACACATATGTATGTTATCATATAATATCCCAAGTAATTTGTTATTTTCTTAACTCAGTTCTTCAAAATCTATAGCCAGTTACTGTTTGTGTATGCAGTTACAGTTTTTTTAAATGATCACTATTCCATGAAATTGCAAATAGTGCAAATTATGACAGCATTCTCACACACAAAATGTTGCCTAAACTCTTGCAAGATTCCAGAGTGAATCCCTAAAAATCTATATTTCTTTATTTCAGTATATATTTATGTATTAATTAATTTGGAGCACTGCTGGGGGAGATCAGCTTCTCTAAAGCATTTATAGCATTAATAGAGAGGAAGAAAATCCAATTTCCTCTATAAGGTCATTAGGATCAACCAAAATGACACTATTTAATTTAAGAGTTTGCAAAGTTTTGAGCCAAAATACTTTATTAGGTCAATCTACTATTACACTTTTTCTGAGGACTTTTAAGTAGTACATGGGTATGTGTGGTAATTTGTTGTGGCTCCCTTTTTAATTTCCAGCTTCTCAAATCTGGAGGCATCCCACTCTTTGTCATAGCAAAGATGGAATTACTTCTCCTCTTACAACCCTTCCATCAGAGGCACTGCAAACAGAAGCCATAAAATTATTTAAGGTAAGCACAATGCAACTTTTCCTTTTCAATGATAACTTTTTCAGAATTTTTCCCTTGAAAAATCTTGTTTAAATATTCAGCCACTTAATCATAGTAAGTTGTAACTATAATGGTATACAAGTCTTGAAAAAAATATTTTTTAAAAAAAAAAATCCTTAACCCTTGCTTTCAACATTTCCTTTTATCTTTCCTTTAATTAAAATATCAAACTAGGTAATTTTAATTTATTGGAAGCTACAGTGCAGTCTGTCTTTCAAATGTTAGATGTGACATCAAAAGATAAATGTGTAAAGAAGCTTAAATTATAAAAATCAAAATCTTTTGGAAGAAACAGTCCAGAATGCATTTACTACCAATTGCATAAGGAATATCTGTTTTAAGCAAAGGTTCGGAGTTCCACCATAAAACACAACTATGCCTTTTAAAAGCTAAAAGATGATCATGCCTGCATTTCTAAATATGATTTTTGACAACTTTCCAAAGTGATAGAGCCCCATGTCCATAAAGGAAATTCTCTTTTGGAGATTAGTTTAGATTACTTAAGACAGTGAAAGGATAGTTACTAAAGGCCAAGCTTTAGTTTTGAATAAGTATTATACTTAATTTGAATAAGTACTCTGTAACTAATGTAACTGCTGAATATAGATTATTTTATTTATTTTATTTTTAAGTAACTCATAAGTAACTCAAGGTGGCAAACATTCATAATACTCCTTCCTCTTCCTCTATTGCCCCACAACAACAACTGTGGTTGGGGGCGGGGAGATAGGCTAAGAGAGTGTGTCTGGCCCAACAGCTTTCATGCTTAAGGTGGAACTAGAATTCACAGTCTCCTCTTTTAGGCCAGCACATTAATCACTTACACCAAACTGTCTCCCTTATTATGAAGGGAATATAATCCATATTAATAAGAGTGTATTTCAGTTATTATATTTGTGAGAAACAGATAGGAAGTAATGTGAAAAGCCCCTGTCACTGTCAATCAGGATAGACAATATAATTCTCAATGAACAAATATGATAACATTGCAAAATATAATTGTATGATCCAAGGAAGTGAAGAGCTAAATAGCAACTGATCTTAGCTGAGCCAGTAGAAATGGATTTGTTTTCTTACCATTTCTCACCATTCTTTGAATGTGGTGGGAATAAAAAAGGGGTAGCATTAGTTGCTAGCCACCATAACAATAAAAGACAAGGAACTGATTTTATTTTTTCAATGTTTGTTTCTATCCAGTAGGTACTTGTTATCTACTGCTGATATGGATTTGTTATTCAAAGAGTTTGAATAATTGGTTTCTTAATATGATGAAATCAGAATTGATGTAGCACTTTGAAACTTAAAATACACAACTGAATTTTATCTACCGTATATTATGCTTTTTTCTAGACATGCCAGTTGTTTATCAATGCTGCTGTGGATTCCCCTGCTATTGACTACCATGTGTCTTTGGCCCAAAGTGCATTGCAAGTCTGTCTCACACATCCAGAGCTTCAGAATGAAATCTGTTGTCAGTTGATAAAGCAAACAAGAAGACGGCAGCCACCAAATCAAATAGGACCAGTTCAGGTGCTAAATATATTACAGCAAATATCTGTCACTCCTGTACTGAGGATGGATGGTATAGTTTTTTAATAAAAGTGTGTGCAATAAGAACACTAAAAATATACAATAGAATGTGATAAAAATAGTCTACTTTTATTTTCTTAATTGTATCACTTCTTCTCTTAAATAGCAACTAACTTTGTTTCATCTCCAAAGATGTTTCATTCCAGATAATTCCTTAATGTCACTTTCCTTTCTGGTTGTTATATACTGTTTTCTCTATTATCTGTCATTAAGCTGAAATATAGAAAACCTATAAAACAGCAAAATGAACTGAGCACAAATGTATTATGTGAATCCAATATTGTTATTTAAAAATTGATTTGACTGAATCTTGGCTATATTAATTCAACATATATTACATTCATTTGAAGAATGTAATTACACTGTAAATTTGTGATGAATTATGCTACTATATAATATGTAACGAATAGTTTTGAATTGTCAAACCAACTGATAAAACAAATACATGTCATATTTCTAATACTAAATTTGCGAATTTGCATTATCTGAGTTTTATGTATCTACCAGTTTCCCCTTTTCCTTTCTATTGTATTCTGTCTGTTTTCTGATTTTGTTTATCTTTGCTCTAATCTTACAAACGTATACACAAAACTAATGTCTTTAAACTGGATTCTCAGCATTTGGTGTCTATTATTTTCATAGGCTTTGCTTGAAGACAATTTAATCCTGAGAGAAACTTGAGATAATGATTCTGCTTTTCTTTCTTGACTAGGCCTGGCAGCTTTTAGCGCTCTGTGTTGGACTCTTCCTCCCTCAGCATCCATTCCTTTGGTTCATCAAACTTCATTTAAAGAAGAATGCAGATTCTAGGTATATCTTATGAAGAATATTGTCACTAAAATCTAAAAATTGCTTTTAATTATTCAAATATTGGAATGGAATGTAACACAGAAACATAAAACATTATCACATATAACAGTTTAATGATTATTGTGACCTCAGTGAAATAACCTTAAATGCTATCATTTCAGCATTCTTTTCACATTTAAAATCCAATTTGGACGCAAAATTGGAAACTTAGCAGGCTTGTTGAGGCAGGACCAGCTTATAGCTAAGCCTAAGTAGGCACTGGCCTAAGGTACAAAAGTTTAGGGGCCCCCAATGCTGCCCCCTCTTTCAAAGACAAACACTATTCTACAAATGCAAATCTTTGCATTGGCAGGTAGCACTATCAGTCAATGTTGCCCAGGGTTGCCATATAGCTTTGAGCTGGTACAGCATTTAAATTACTGTTTTGCATTTCATATATGTATTTTATAGCTATCTAAAGGTACAAAATATTTAATAATATATCTCTTGAAAATTTAAATACCAGAATGAAATTTGGCTGATTTTTTCTTGACATAATTCTCTATTAAAAGAGAGAATGAATGAATACTAAATAAACAGTTCATCCATAGTTCACAAGAAAGATGAAATCATTCCATTCATATTTTGGTTAAGGCTATGAACCAATAGATTTCCCGGTTTAGCTCTACTTTTTGTCCTGTCTTCTAGCCTTTATGTTATTCTTCAGTTTAAACCACAGATTTCTAAAAAGAAATGTATTCTGACTTTTCAATTTCTAGGAAAACTTCATCTGAATTCTTACTTTGCCTGCTTCAACCTGGCTTTAAAAAAAAGATATTCTCGTTCTCATTGCTTTAGCAAGCAAACAACTTAAAAAACATGAGTTAATAGCTTGCAAAAACAAATCCCAGTTCTTCAGCACGTTTGCAAAGTACTTATAGAGGGTTTCCTTATGCCAGTCTGGAACTCAGTATATCAAATTTAAATTCACATATGTAATCCACAGATCTGTACTATGACATATTAAACACTTTTAAACATTAACATGACCATTTGAAATCTATTTTAAAATATGACACCATAAAGACTGGCTTTGTGTTTACAGGACTGAATTTGGAAAATATGCAATTTACTGTCAACGATGTGTAGAAAGAACACAACAGAATGGTGACAGAGAAGCCAGACCATCAAGAATGGAAATTCTTTCAACGCTTCTAAGAAATCCCTACCATCACTCCTTGCCTTTTAGCATTCCAGTACATTTCATGAATGGCATATACCAGGTAGAATTAAGCACAACATAATGTAAAACTATAAAGGGAAGATAAAATCACAAATGCCATAGATATTTAAAGATTTCCAGGTTTCATTACCTCCTTATTGATAAACTGATAATTGTTAATGCATGCATGCACATTTTTATTCAATGAATAAAGTTTGACCAGATCAAATGACCAGATACACATTTTAATTAGAAAAACAGTTTGCAGCAATTGATAATAAATTATTCATGCCGACTTTGGTGTTATATGCAGTTTTATGGTATTGAAGATTTCTGAATGTCACCTTGGAGATTGGTGTGGCCTTCAGAAGACATATAATTAGCTCTAGTGATTGTGTGTGGTGCTTGTAGTAGACATAATTTCTTTCTTCTGAAGCTTCCAATCTAGGCAAGATAAATCCATTGCAGCCAAGCAAGTACAATTGGGTATATCTACAGGAAGAAGAGAGTACCTGCAATTACTGTAGACTCAAAATCTTATTATTCATTGGTTCATTGACTATGGCTTTACAATGGAACAGATGTATGTAATTGTAATTCTAGGTCTCAGCTAGTGCTGTTTTGGAAAATATTCTTTGATTCTACCCATATTTTTATTTTTACATTTTGTATAATTTTCCTTAAGTTTATATCATATATTTGTATTTCCAGTCTAATTTGGATACATAGGTGTGCTTCTTAGGAGGTAGAAAATTCTTGAATCCAGTCCTCTACATGTTACTTTCACACTTTCAGCATGATACTTGTTGTTTAAAATTTAATATTCAAGTTTGGTACAAAATTAATTGATGTAAAATTTGCATGGTCTTCATAGGTTGTTGGATTTGATGCTTCTACCACTGTTGAAGAATTTTTGAGCACACTTAATCAGGATACAGGAATGAGAAAACCTGCACAGTCAGGATTTGCTCTATTTACGGATGATCCTTCTGGCAAGGATATTGAACATTGTCTTCAAGGAAACATAAAGGTGAGCAACTATTTTAATGATAAAATATATATTATTTATGGATAAGAGAATTAAGATTAGAACTATAGTTTAACGTGTTTCTAGATGCAAACAAAATAAAGTAGTATAATAAATGGTGAAGATTTTTGTATTGTTCTGTTAAATTTTGTTCATAAATTAATTTTCACAACATTCATTAAAATATAATTTGAAAAGAATATCTGTAAAAATGTTCAGTGCTTTCAGTCTAATATAAATGTACTACTCCATCACAGCTCATTTGCATGACATTGTTAGGGGCCAGTAAAACAATTCCCCCTCACTCTTTATTCCAAAATAAGTTTAGTCAAACATCCTTTCAGCACAATAAAAGAATTTTTAACTAACATGTACAATATGGGGCAACTCATGGAATAAACATGTTCTTCATGGCTTTCCTTCTAGATCTGTGACATTATTTCTAGATGGGAGCAAGCCTCTAAAGAGCAGCATCCAGGAAAATGTGAAGGCACAAGAACAGTTAGGCTTACTTACAAAAATAGGTATAAAATAATGAATTTCTATCTATCTTCTATTACTATAAAACTTTGCACTTCAGAATAGGTTTATATCTTGTTTTCTGCATGAATCTACTTTTTAAGATTCTTGACTGCTTACCTGCCTCTGATCAGGCTTTTAGCAATAACATTAGTCATTAAAATGTTAAAAGATGCACATTCAAAGTGCATTATACTTCTGATCTCTGATCTCTTTTCTCTTTGAAAAACTAGAAGGGAAGAAACAGGTCAAAAGATCTAGGAAGATCCACCAGAATCCTCCTTTCTTAGCTTGCATATCTCCTAATAAGAATGTGCAAAAATTCAGAAAGAGGAAACTAAAGGTAACAGCTTAATTGGATTCCATCGGAGAAGGTCATTTCTACATTGAAAGCAACTTATAGGCAAAGATGGTAGTGTACCATGGAGAAACAAATAGAAACTGGTCCTCCTGTCCACAGTCTTCTGCTCTTGTGTTCTGAGAAATGAGATTTCCTGCTGAACATGGAAATTCAGATTATTTTCTTAGCCTTCTGTTGGATGCCTTTTTTTATCTCCTTGCCTTATTTCTTGTGATTTTCTCACTGCATGGCTACCTTATACTTTCTTTTCCTATAAAAGTTTTATAATACCGACATTTAGCTAGAATCTGTGTGAAAATCACATTAAAAATGTTTCTTTCATTGCATTGTGTCACTGTGGTCTTAAAATTTATCTCTTTTGATATTTCTACAGAGGACATGATTTTCCAAGACTTCAGTTTAAAAATGATCAGACTTCTTTTTAATGTGTATTACTTTAAATGTATTTTACTGAAACTGACTTTATATATATTTCAGTACCTTATAATTTATTCCCTGCACATACTGCACATACTATGTGATTATCAGCATTTAACATATCACTATTTTCTTTCACAGGCTCTATTTTTCAGTACAAATCCGGGGAGAGACAGAAAGAGAAAAGCTACTGTTAATGTATCAGACAAATGATCAAATTATAAATGGGTTCTTCCCTGTAAATAAAGATCTGGCACTAGAATTTGCAGCACTTCTGGCCCAGGTAATTATGTTTGTGATTTTCCAGTTGTCTGCCTTTAATGTAGATTTCTTTTATGATATAAAGCATAGATAAATTGATTACTCTTATGTTCTGAAATGTTAGGCCTTATGCTTGGAATAATTCTTCTTTTGTCTGAACCGAAGCCTTATTAAATCAGTGAAATTCAACATTTTATTTTCTGGTAATAGCCAAATTGTGAAAGTAAAACAGTGATGTTGGTGAACTGATGTTTAAATATTTTTCCAAAGGATAGATTTTAATGTTAATGCTAAGCAACATTTTCTAAATTTGCTACCTATAAGGGTTGTCCAGTCTCACATAATGTATAAGGAGGATTTAATCTGTATTTGTTTTTTATATGCTACTCCAATTTTAAAGACTCTAAAATTGAAAGTTTGCTTTTTATAAAGTATGTATGTATATCTTTTGTTAATTTAATTTTTAATGTTTAGGGAATGTGTCAATTCTAGCAAAGATGAGAGGTATACATTAGAAAAATATGTTAGGCAAACCAAAAGCAAAAGGTTCAGGAAATGAGGACAGTTTGATAAGAAAAACAAGATCCTTTTTATTATTTTAAGGAGTGCTTGAGTAGTCTATG
>JANHFJ010005011.1:0-15753 GCA_032468195.1 Cerberus rynchops | reverse complement strand
GGATGCTTCAAAGCCTCTATTGGCCAGGCAGAGACAAGTGGTGAGAGTTGCTCCTTTGTGGAATAGCATCTCAGGAGTGCTTTGTGTGAAGCATGATTGGTGTAAAGTACTGATTTGAAGCTTTGCACAGCCTTATTACTACATAGACAGTGATACCAAAACAATAGATTTCTGCAGCTTTTTGCCCCACCTTTCATTCACCCAAGAGGGCCATCTGGAGCAACTCCTTTTGGAACCTACTACTTCCTCCACAAACTCTTGCCTTCTATAGTATGGGGTATTTTCTCCCATCTAGAAACAGATGACATCTGAGAGCAATGATGAATGGAGAATGATAAAATCCCCCGCTCACAGCAAATCAAAAGTTCTCCTTGGTAAAAGCATGACCCGGGAGAAGCTGTCAGCAACACAAGAAATGTAAAATCTCCACGGAAAGTGGAAGTATTGATTAGTACACTGTAAATCCACAAAGCTTTAATTGCTCTAGAGCCAGATGGCATTTGGTGGGTCTCCAGGTAGCTACACTTAAGATTACCAGTCACAATTGTGCTGAAAGTTCCATTTGTCAAGCCTTCTTCCACTTTGCAGAGGAAAATGGGGAAAATGGGGACGATTTTGAAGTAAGAAACATGGGAACTGAAAGAAAAAAAACAACTGTTGTGCCCTTTGATCTTTGCATTGCATTAATCAAAAGACTCTTAGCCCTTCAATGTTCAGCTCATTCCCTGATTTTGAAGGAAAACTTTCCTTAGTATAGGAAAGAGTGCAGAGAAGAAGAACAAGAATGATTAGGGGACCAGAGGCTAAAACATACAAAACATGATTACAGGAATCGGGTATATCTCTAACCTAATGAAAAGAAGAACTAGGGAAGACATGATAGCAGTGTTCCAATATTTGAAGAGCTCCTACAAAGAGGAGGGGGTCAACCTATTTTCCTAAGCACCAAAAAGCAAGACGAGAAACAATGAATTGAAACTAAGCAGGGAGAGAAGCAACCTTATAACTAAGGAGACATTTTCTAATGGTGAGAGCAATCAACCAATGCCTTCAGATGTTGTGGTGCTTCATCACTGGAGGCTTTAAAAAAGAGATCAGACAACCGTTTATCTGAAATGGTCTCCTGTTCAAGCAGCAGGTTGGACTAGAAGACCTCGAAGGTCCCTTCCAACTCTATTGTTCTATGTTCTACGTTCAGGAAGGGACAACCCTCTTTTCTCCCTCCCTTCCCTCTTTTAGATGGTTAAAGGTAAAACGTGATATATTCCGATTTGTGTAATGCAAGGCTAACCACCAAGATCTTTGCAGCTACTGTGTGTTTCAGCTTCAGTATCTGCCCATGAGAATAACAAAATAAGATGAGCCTTTTTTTTTTTTTCCCCTTTTCTGGTAGGTCAGTTTCTGAAGTTAGTGATGGTAATGCTAAGATGAAAAAAGAATAAAGGAGCGGCCTCCTTCGTTCCCAGCCAGTGTGAAGCCAAATTAATTCTGCTCATCCATTCGTCTTCTCCAAAGTTGCGTGACATTTGGGAACACAATCTGGATATCTAGATTCTTTCCCCCTTGGCTTTCTTGTTAAATCTGCCAGCAGTTTAATCAGTGCGGTGGCTAGAGATGCTCTTATCGGACTGACGTGTAATCAAATATTGGCACTATAAAAATTGTTTGGCTGCTGTTCCCTTCCCAAGCCTGCGGGAAGGCTCAACCCTCAGAAATTCTGCCAGAATGGGGTTACAGAACTGCCGTCCCACTGAGCTCTGGAAGGCAGGCGGGAGATGGAGGTTTTGTTCTTTTGAGAATCACCGCAATGGTGTGACATCTTCTTGTTTATCCCCAATGCATTCTGGGTACCATTTACAGAATGAGTCAAATTCATCATATCTCAGGCTAGGAGACAGGATGGAAATCACAGACTGCAAGATCCCACCCTAACACTCAGACATTCCTTAAGACATATTGTTATAATTTGAAAAAACTAAAGCTAACAGGAAGATCTGAAATGGAGCAATAAAAAAGGGGGGTTATAGTTGTATTCTACCTTTTTAAAATATATAATTCAAGGCAACTTTTATTTTATTTTTGTCATTAAAGGTCTGACTTCCTCTTTCATCTTCCTCTAGCTTTCATTGAATTCCATTCATCTCCATAGGGCTGAGAAGGGTTCTTGGAGGTCTTCTAGTCCAACCCTCTGCTCAAACCCTATACCAGTGTTTCTCAACCTTGGTGATTGTTCTCACTGTCAGGACATTTCTCTTTAATTCAAGGTTGGGTCTTTCTTTTATTTTTAATTTTCAATTTTTTATTGTTCCAGTACAACTTGCACAAAGAATACAAGAAAACCGGTGTAACATTCCATTTCCATAAGAATCATTTACATATTTGTTTTCTGTGTCAGTTATTTACAATATATTTTATCATCTATATCATATTCAAATATGTACATTATTTCCATTGGATTTTGTCAAACATATCTTATATCTTGTTCGCATATGTCTCAGGTGATTGTCCTATTTCCTTGCTTAATATTTCACAATTCTACTTCAATTCTTCTTTCTTTCTTTCCCCGTTTCTTCCTCTTCCCCTTGTCTCTTCTTCTCCTTCCTCTTTCTTTTCTCTTCCTTACTACTTCCTTTTCCCCTCCTCTTCTCTTCCTTTCCCCCTCTCCTTTTCTACCTCCTTCTCTCTCCTTTCTCTGTTCTTATTTATCTTCTTCTCTATCATATCTTACTGCCTTATTCTCTATGCTTCTGTTTCCCCCTTTCCCTCTTTCCTTCCTCCCTACTCCAACCCTTCTCCCTTTTTTTATTTCTTTCGTTCTCTCTTCCTTTCCCTTGTCTCTCTTCCACTCATCTCTTCCCTTTCCTTTCCCTTTCTCCTTTTCCCCGTCTCTTTCTCTCTCTCCTTCTGTCTCTTCCACTTTCCCCCTTTTATTACTCTTATCTCTCACTACCTTTCTTCCGTTCCTTTTCTTTCTTTGTCGTTTTCCTCTTTTTCCACTAGTTTATCTTCCCTTTGTGTCTCCCTATTCTACCTATCCTTTCTTTCATCCATCTTTCCTCTTTTTGCAACACCCCTGTACCGCCTAGTTCCTTTCTTTCTTAAACATACTTAAAGATACAATCTTGTAACCTTTATATCTATAGTTCCATTTATAAAACCTTCAATTTCTCTTAGTCTATATTTATTTTTAAGTTATGAACAGATAGTTTTTGACATCTTAGTTACATATCTTTCTGTCAATATATAACTCATCTTTATTTTGTTATACAACAATCATTGCATTTTTGGCCTTCGTTTGTTTCTACTTTCTAGCCATTTATAAAATAATTCTTATACTAAATAGTATTCTGACTCCTCTTTGTCTTTGGTTTCCATTGTTAATTTATCAATTTCCGCACAATCTAGAATTTTCTTTATTACGTTATGTTCTGTGTCATATTCTGAGTTGTCTTCTCCCTTACAGTATTTGTTGTGAACATCTTTTTGACCTATAATGTTTCCTGATCTTTACTGAAGTATCATTTTCAAAATACATGTTTTCCAAATGGGTGGAGGCATTTCCAACAAGAAAAGCTGGTACCATTTCTGCAGCTAGTTACATCAACTGAAGCAAAAGAACCATAGCCCCTCCTTCATATCCTTTGATGGATGAATACTTTGACAACAATATTAATAATGCATTGGAGAAAGCTTTGAATTGGAACTTTAAGACACACACTAATTTTTGCCTCCCTTTCAGTGTAGTCCAATTAGACAATTAATGTCTATTAAAGGTGTTCAAATGTATCATTACTAATAACTGCATGCATTTTGTTTCAGATCCTTGAGATTACTCTACTTATTGCCAGCTATATTAACAATTTTCATCAACAGAAGAAGACAGTTCATGAATTTTCTGCTCCACAATCAAGAAATCCAAAATCTAATGATACAGAATGTCATTCATTTTCACTGCAAAACAGACCGACCAAAGGACCTACTTTGTTATGAAATGTTCAAGTATATATGAATAGTGAGGCTAAATATATGTCATTTATATTAGGTTATTATTTTGAAAGGACAGTCTGTTATAAATTAGAATTAACAATATCTCTTGAACGTTTATTTTTCTACCAAAATTGGGACTCTCAGATGTGAATTGTAAAAATTCAGATGCCCCCTGGATGACAGTAAAATATAGAATTATGATCTTTTTTGCCTTGTGGCTATCTGGATTTTTGCATCCTGAAGTAACTCAAGCTGAAAGTCGTGGTACACAAGAAACTGCATTTTCTTCATAACTATTATAATATACAAAGTGCAAAATAATATATATAGTATATATGGTAATCCAAACAGAATTATTCTGAATAGCACTGTGAACTGGGTAACTAAAAATAATCAGCAGTTGGAGAAATAATAATGAAAACATTGGAGAAATAATAATCATCATCTTTAAATACAAAGATTCATACAAAATCTCTGCTTTTGTCCTTTTCTTCTAAACTCTTTCAGTTTTTTCTAAATTGCTCCTAGACTTAGATCTTTTAAAATTGTGACCACATCAACTATCATGCTAAACCATCTCTTGTAAAATATGACAGAATTCTTGCAATTGGTATAGTAATTATAATTCTTTGACCAAGTCATAGTTTGTCTCTTCTCATTTAACTGCACTTATATTAGATCTATGTTGATATGTTTAGTGTTTGACAAGGCAGAAAACATTGGAAATAACCCAGATTGTGGGAAGCCTTTCATGACTCATAGTTATAATGATTAAGCCAACAGCAAATAGTTGTTTCAATCTGTAGTTTACTTCTCTAAAACAAGTTAATAGTTTATCCACTGATCCTATTTGCATATCACTTTAAGCTAAATAAGAAATTACATCTTGGAATGATATGCGAATATAGTATGTATACAATAACTCATTTAGGGTGAAATAGTGTTCAGTCATAAAGATGTGTGCTTTCAGTCTTAATTGATCTAGACATAATCTTCTATAAACTAATTGAGAAAACTGCTTAGCATTTAAATACTTGATAAAACTTCATAAAAATCTTATTTTTTCTTTCTAGTACTTTCAGACAGATCTCCATCCACCATTTTTTCCTTCTGCTCTCTTTTATTGGTTTGCAACTCCCTGTTGTTGGTACTGTAAAATACTATTCAGTTGTTACACATGCAAGTTAGCATAATGTTATATCATTTAGTGATGAACATGTATGAAGGTAGTTTTAGTTTTAGTTTTTTTTAAACAGTTGCTCATAAATTAATTCTAATTGAATTTATAAGCAATGCCATTCAAACAAACGACAAGTCTTAGTGTTTTAATATTAATTAACAGTACAAGACTACATGTATACTTATTAATAGTTTAAATCAGCAATGCAAACATGTACACTTTGAATTCAAGATACATGATACAAAAATATTAATTATTGATTATTTTTACTGTTTCCATTTTTCATTTTTATTGTAGATAATCAGATGAAGAGTTGTAGAGTAGGGAAAGGAGAGATTATTTTGTTTTTTCTATTAGTAAAATTTTGCCAATCTACTTCAGTCACTCAAAAAGATCTACTAGTCAATGTACACCTGTTAGATCTACTAGTCAATGTACACCTGGCCAAACTGATTTAATTATTGACTCTGAAGGCATTTCACAGATCACTTATTTATTTTTTACAAGTTTACAAAACCGTTTATCACTATTGTTTATTATTTATTAAAATAATTTTACCCACTTATATTCTCATATATAGGGATGCAGCATCTGAATGTTGATAAATATATATATATATATATATATATCAAAATTTTGAGCAAAACTTGCCATTCTTCTTTCTTTAAAATATGTGGTAAAATTTACAGAAAGAATAATTTTAATAGATTTTATTAAAGAATTCAGTGGAGCAGAGAAATCATATGATTGCTCTAAACTGTTTTTTTTTAATGTGTTTTAGTGGCTAAGCCTGCCACAGTGCCCTGGTATGACTTACATAGTCACAACTTCCATACTTCAATGCAATCTAAATACTTGCTGGAATTATTTGGGCTATGAAGACAGTAATTATTTGGGCTATGAAGACAGTAATTATTTGGGCTATGAAACTGGTGGAAAGGAGCTTACAAACAGGACAAGATAAAATATATACTAAAAGCAAGTACAGACAACTTGGGTCTTATAAAAGCTGCTGCTATCCCACCACAGAGTTAGTAATGCTGATTTTTCTTCCACCAAAATAGAACAGAAATTCAGGAAAAAGAGGAACTAAATATCTCGGTCAGATGTAGTCCATCAATTATGCTGTAGTTTAGTACTGTCCTGCTTTATCATCTTGTTTTCATTGTTCTGAGCATCTAGAGGTTAAAAAAACAATCTGGTTCTTTAGCAGGGAAAAATTATTTCTCATAATTCCTAAGTGTTGATAGATGTACTTTAGTCATTTTCATCCCCTCTCTCCTGGTGCCTTAGAGCATCTTAGAGTATCACCCTTAACCTAGTGAAGCTGAATGAAAGAATAAAAGCTCAATAAAGCACAATAATTGCTGACTCTAGAGCAGGCGTGTCCAAGCCAGGTACCAGATTAGCCAAACCAGGTACCTGGACAGATTATAATGCAGCCCCACAAGATCATAAACTTTGAACATTATCATATGCATTTATATATATATTAACTACATTATATAGTTTATATGCAGTCCAAGACAATTCCTCTTCACTCACTGTTGCCCAGACAAGCCAAAAGTTTGGACACTTGTTCTCTAAGAGTCTAGAGGATACCACAAATGATTACAGCCTAGGAACTATTTCTCACTTCCCACAGTTTGTTACCTATGCAAAATGTTTCCCTGTGTTAAAATAGAAAGTACTGATTTAAAAGAAACAATATATAAACCAACTAGCACTATGAATAAATTTATGCAAATCTGTTTATGTAGCGTTTTTTGACACACTATGCTGCTAATTAGGACAAATTTGGGGAAATTTAATTTTGAAGTCTTTTTAGTGTAAAAGTGGGACCAGCATTTTCCAAAGCAAGTTCATTACATTTAATTAGCAGACCTATTTTCATGCTGGAAAATAAAAACTGCATAAAATTCTACGATCTTTAACTTTTACTTGTTTTTTTTTAACTTTCAAGGTACTTGAGCAAGAGCCCAGCATAGCTCTATATTTGCTGCTGTCTCCATGTAAAATTAATAATGGTACCCTGATATTCTTATAGAGGCTATGTATAATCATATTTCATTTACTGTACATTTTTATTAAAAAGAGACATATGTTTTCAACCATTATTCTCACTGTGAGTCTGTAAAAGATATGTGCATGCATAAAAAGGTTACTATGTGCAACATTCACTACTGTAGGAAGCTAAATTTAAAACTGGAGTGCACATCTGAATGTACATCTTGTCCTTATGTATTGCTCTAGATGCATCCTATCTATATGTATACTGGTACAACTAGCCATACATAACATTTATCTTCAAATGTAACATGGGCCCCATCCCAAAATAATGAAAACTGAAAATATATGCAATTTATATACACTTAATCAAGAAATACTTTAATGGCTCTGTTATTTCAAATTGTTCTTAAAATTAACAAAATGTTAATTTATATTAGAATATTTATATTTATTTAATCTAGTTATAGTTTTGTATAAGGTATTTTTATATATCTGTAAATCATTTTAACAAATAAAATAAATGAGGAAGAAATCTGTATTTTGTCATGTAGATTCAGGGTTAGATAGCACACCATGTTTTAGAGCAGTGTTTTGGCAACTTTTAAGATATGTGGAGTTCAAGTCCATCACCAGTTGGGAAATTCTGGGAGTTGATGTCCATTAAAGTTGCCCAATTTGAAAAGCACTGCTTTAGAGCATTTTTAGTCAAAGTATTCTTGCTCTCATTGCTCCTTCCCTTTTTACTTATTCGAAGCATTTAAACCATACTGTCCAGCGATTTGATTTTTTTTAAAAAATTGAAATGTTTCACTACTTACCCAAGAGGCTCCTTGGATAAGCAGCGAAACGTTTCAAACCAAAAGGAAAAGTAGTCAAAATTACCATGACTCAACTTCCAGACAACTTTACCTGGAAGACTGAGAATTTTCATCAGTGTACTGTCCAAACTAAATATTTCACAAATTAGCTTTAGGGGCCCGATTGGTTCTGTTCATTTGAGCAAGTAAATCCAAAAGGTTTGCTTCCGGAGTGGCTGCACAGCGCTGCACTGCAACTTTTAAAACTCACAAGAAACAACCAGGTATAACAGTTTCTGTGGAAGGGTTTGTTTGACAGGCTTTCAGAGGTCCAGAAACTTAGTCAAGTAGAATAATTCTGAAAGCAGAACACATAATATTCCAATATTATTCCAGAAGTATTCCAGTATTTGAGAGGCTGCCACAAAAAAGAGGAGGTCAACTTATTTTCCAAAGCACCAGAGGGCAGGACAAGAAAGAATGGATGGAAACTAAAAAAGGAAGATTGAAGATAAATTTCTGCAACGCGTGTTAACCGAAACATTTTTCCATAACGATCTTAAAAATCGAGGCTGACCGAACTTTTAATGACCCGCATTTTACAAATCCTTCAGTGCGGTAGCTACGATTCTAGCACATTAACAACTTTGGGCAAGTGAGCAGGCAGGATTATGGGCTGTGCAAGGGAAAAAAAAAAAAAAAATTAAACCCCGCCGTTTATTCCCTGACGACCAGAAAGATTTCCCTTGCCAAAGAACTGCAATTCCCATAAAGCTCCGCTCGCAGGTTAGGCGCTGTTGCCATGGCGATCTGGGAGTAAATCAAGGCCTAACGTTCTCGCCGCCGTTTTTGGTGAAGTTAAAGAGATGCCCGGGGCCAGGTAAAGAGAAGGCCTATTGGGTTGGGTTTTCCTTAATGAGGACCGGTGACGTGTTACACGGGCTATTCCTGCGTTGGGGAGAGTTGTGTGTCCTGCGCCCTATAATCAATAGTCGCCCGCGTCAGGGTATTTGCTGCGCTGTTTTCGATAGAAAGTGTCCGGAACGGCTCCAGATTTTGAAGGACGGTAACCCCATTCCTCCTCGCTGCCCCAGCTAGAGAGAAAGCGGTGGCAATTGTAATTCTGAGAGCCGTTGCCATGGGGAATAGATGGAGGCCTAAAATCCCCGCCGTTTGTTGACAAAGTTGCCATTTTGGCTCGTTTTCTTTCTCGGAGGGAGAGTTTGTCGCTGCGCTAGTGGGCAAGGATACTGTCGGCCAAAGGAACATTTTGACGGGCGCACAACTCTTGGGACGGCGACAGGGGCCACAAATGCATTTTTCCATATTTTCCCGCCCTTGAAGTGAAGGAGCAGTGGCGGTGCTGCACGACCGCTGAGTGGGATCTCACCCTCTGGATCTAAAGTGGGCGGACAATTTGATCCAAACGATTAGAGGTCTGCCTTGCTCTGTTCATAAGATACTGACTGGCGTTTTGGTGACAAAACCAGCTGTACAGGTAGTCCTCGGCTTCTGATCACAATGGAGCCCAAAATTTGTTAAGTGACATGATTGTTAAGTGAGTTTTGCCCCATTTTACGACCTTTCTTGCCACAGTTGTTAAGTGAAACTGCAGCTGATGAGTTAATAGCCCGGTTGTTAAGTGAATCTGGTTTCCCCATTGACTTTGTTGGTCAGAAGGTTGCAAAGGACACAGCAATGGTCATGAATACATGCAGGTTGTGAAGCATCCGAATTTTAATCGTAGGGATGCTTCAAAGGTGGTAACTGAAAAATGGTCACAAGTTACTTTTTTCAGTGCTGCTGTAACTTTGAACAGTCACTAAGTGAACTGTAGTTGAGGTCTATCTGTAGTTACAAGAAGGAAAAGAATCTAGAAAAATACGCTCCTTCTAGCCAGGTCTGCCATCATCACCATTCATGGATTTGTTAGCCAAGTGGCCACTATGCTTTTGGTAATTGAAAAGACCTACTTATGGGATAGGAAGAGGATATGCTGTCAGGGAATTTGGGACAAGCACACGTGCAGTTGAAATTTAATGAAACTCAAATATGATCTTATTAGCAGGAGTTACAGGTAGTCCTCAACTTACAACAGTTCATTGACCGTTCAAAGTTACAACAGCACTAAAAAAGGTGATTTATGACCAGTTTTCACCCTTATGACTATTACAGTATCACCATGGTCATCTGAAAATTCAGGCGCTTGACAACTGACTCGTATTTATAACGGTTGCAGTGTCCCGAGGTCGTGTGATCATCTTTTGCAACTTTTTGACAAGCAAAGTCAATGGGGAATCCAGATTCACTTAACAACTGTGCTGCTAATTTAACCACAGTGATTTACTTAACAACCGTGGCAAGAAAAGTCATCAAATGGGACAAAATTCACTTACAAATGTCTTGCTTAGCAACATGAATTTGGGGCTCAACTGTGGCCGTAAGTCAAGGACTACCTGTATCTGCTAATGTGATGAAGTCCCCACAGAAATCAGTGGCAAACCAGTTCCATGCTGTTGCCATAGAAACTACCTGGACATACAATGGATATAGAAAGTCTACACACCCGTTAAAATGTCAAATTTTTCCTTTAAAAAAAATCAGACCAAGATAAATCAATTCAGCATGTTTTCGACCTTTAACATAGCACATGTTCTTGTTTTTATCAATTTAGTCATGTCTGACTCTTGGTGACTTTATAGGCAGGTGCTTTCCATGCTAATATAGCGCATAAGCTGTACAATTCAATTGAAAAACAAATCATTTAGGGAGAAATTTTTTCACACTTACGTATATTAACGTGATTGCATTAAGATGCATACCCTTAAATTAATATTTTGTTGAAGCACTTGTTTTTATGACAACATTCAGTCTTTTGGGGTAGAAGCCTGGCACATGGCATAGCTTGCGTGGTGGGGAATCCTTCCAGAAGTGCTCCAAATTGCAAAGTCATCTCCTGTGCGCATCCCTCTTCATGTCATCACCACAGACTTTCTATAGGATTCAGGTCTGGGTTTTTTTTACATCTGAAAAACCTGGCATTTTAACGGGTGTGTAGACTTTGTATATCTACTGCATCCCTAAAATCAGAAGGAATAAAGGTTAAAAGAATGTTTACTTTTACAACTGCCATGGTGGAGTACAGATCAGTGCATACTTCTTAGAATGAAGTCCTACTGAATTCAGTCTCATTTATGATTCCCAAGGTAAGATGTGCCATGCTAATAGGCTTCTACCCCAAAAAACTGAATGCTGTTATAAAAACAGTAAGTTCTTCAAAAAAGTATTAGTTTAATAGTGTGCATCTTAACTCAACCATGTTATTGTTTATGAACTCTACATTGACCCCAAACATAATCTGTTCTTCACACGCCTAAAACTAGATAAAGAATCAAATTGATTAAACGAGACAAAAGCATTCTTCTTCTTTTATTTATTGAGAAAAACTATAATGTATAGTCATTTATCAACTTCAATCAGCCAGTAACCCCTTGTGAGTTACCGATGAGTAAAAAGAGGCTTTCCTGCCTTTATCTATAATAAAGGAAAAAAATTGAAAACAGAGCAAAATTGAGTGCCAGTCTGTACAGTTTAGAATTCAAACGACTCTCATGCATTTTAATGATTTTAGTGACTCTCAGTGCTATTATGATTTTATTGTAAGTACATATTTACAGCCAGTAAATCATATACATGATTTTAATTTAAAACTATGCAAGTATTTGGTATTTATTAGTGTTCCCAATTTCAGTGAAGAAAGAAATGTTTGCCAAAGAAACTTCTTAACTGAATTTTTTGTTTGTGTGTGTGTGCCTTTGAATCAGTGTTGACATCAGGTGACTGAAAAAGTTTTCTGGAAGTGGTTTGTCATTGCCTCATTTCTAGGGCTGAGAGAGAGTGACTGGCTCAAGATCACTAGTTGGCTTCGTGCCTAAGGTGGAACTAGAATTCAGAACCTCCTGGTTTTCTAGTCTGGTGCTTAACTACTAATTCAAAATTGGCTTCCTTGCAATTATTGGGACATTATTCTGTTCAAAGATATTTATATTTTGTTTTCTTTACTAGTGACACTATATGGGATATTGCTAAAGCAGAAGTTGAGAAAAGAGAAAACAGTGAAGATGACAGAGACACTCTGGAATGTTGTGAAAGATCGTTATTCTTTTTAGGAAATAAAAATGGGGTAATGATCAGTATTCTACTTTTATTTAAGCAGAATACTTTGTGTTTTAAATATATAATAAAACAAGTAATCCAGCTTTAGCAATCAACTTGTTTAAGTTTCATAACAGTTACTACCGTGATGAAAAAGTAATCTTGTGACCAATTTTTGCAGTTGGTTTGTGTAGGTTCATAAAAGCAAAAGAAAGCTGAAATAAAATTGTAAAATTGTGATGTTTTGCTTAGTGATCAATTTGCTTCACAACTAAGTTGCCGGTCTTAATTGTGGTTGCAAAACAAAGACTGTCTGTACTACATATATTTCTTGTGTATTCTAAGTGACAGTGATGGCCTCCTGTAACTTTTCGAGCCCATATTTGCAATTTTTTGGGGATTCAGTTCCCAGGTTCTCAGATTATACAGTGTGGGAAGTATCTGAATAATTTTAATAGCCATCAGGTTGGACAAGGCTAGCCAATCAACTTAAACTTGAACTACTGATATATTCACTGTCCCGAGTCCCCAGGGAGAGGAGGCGGTATATAAATCTAATTAAATAAATAAATAAATAAATATTCTGCTATATCTCAGTAAGCAAGTATATTAATCTATAAACAACTGATAGAATTTAGAATTCTGGACATACTTACTAAAAACAAGTATATCCAATCTCAGTAGTCCTTATTTTTTAAGTAAGGATACCCAGAATGAATGGAATCAGCATTATAAAATAAAAGTTACTCTAAGCAATCATGTATTTATTTTTATAGAACTGTAAGAACAACACATCATAGTTTTCTCCGGCAGTTTAATTCTTACAGCATAACTAATAAATTATGTAGTGAAGATTATGTATATTACATGCATTCTTTTTTATTTCCATCTCATCAGTTTGAACCACGTCCTGTAGAAACACATTATTTGATTAACCTTCTATATATAATTACCAATGAGTCCTCACATGAATGTAATTGGTAGACAGCTACTGTCATGCTTGCATTTAAGTGCCCTATTGCTATTAACACTATCATTTACAAAACTTTAAATAATTGATAGTAATAATACCAGCACAGCTACATTCTGATAAAAAGTTTAAGCTAACTTTCCAATAATCACATGACATATAATTGGCTAAATTTGTAATTTTTGAATATTTTCTTATAAAATTATTTGAAGAATACTTACAGCATGTAAAATGATACAATATGTTCGCATCACTGACATTTCAATAGCATTCTTTGTTTTTAATTTTTAGGGTAAAACTAGTATTATATTGAGGTGCCTTGACAGGTATGTATTTAAACTTTGAAAAGTATTTCATATTTTCAAAGTATTTATCAACAATATTTTTATAGGAATACAATATAATAAATTATTTTCAAACAATACATCTAGAAGAATCAATTTAAAGGGCACTGTATAGTTAATATCAGCTCAAATGTGTTTGTGCACAAGTAATACAGGACTTCTCACTTATATTGAACATGCATCTACCTTTCAACTGGAGTGATAGTTCAATGTTACGGATTTTTTCGGGTCCCTCAAAACTTATCAAAAACTCAGAATGTATTCCCATTTCCCACTTGCTTTGAACCTTATCTTTTCTGATTTCCAGCAAACTAGGTATATCAGTCTGTGTTTTAAAATAACCAATAGCTTTTGTGGCATTTTAAGTACTAACGTAGTTATGAAATCAATATATCTTGCAAGAACCATAAGAGAGTTGACTATTTTTTGAAATTGTGCTTTTTTATTATGAAATTGTTGATGGTCATCAAGCAGTACTATTAGTTCTTTAATGGCCAAAGACATTATATTGGCAAATTCTATTTCTGCTTTATATTCATTTTGCCAAATTTTCTACTTTTTGAAATTCCAAATATAAATGTAAACATTCCTAAATATACATATTTTTATGATATCTTAACTTTCTATTTGGCTTTATTAGATCTTGGTGCTTAATAATCTACCGGAAATTGTAATAGTTTTTTATTTAATTATTCCATAAAGATTTCATTCCAATGTAGTCAGTATAAATGTTTTCCCCAGCCAGTTTTTCTTCTGTGGAATGAGTGGAAAGTTTTGTGCAAACTACTTGTTTTTATAATATTTATAACATTATAATATTATAATTATTCTTAGACTGTCAGTAACTGCAAATTTGGTGGGTGGGATATCCTAATCTTTTAGGGATGAAATTCCAAAACCAACCCTAGCTTTGGAATATACTTTTGGAAGAAGAGCAAAGGGGCATAATACAGTAAGTATATTGATATGGTAAAGTTTTCTGTGAATGCTGTTGTATTAATCTTTAGGGTTTGAGAATTACAGCATATGTATAGTGAGCAGTGCATTACATCTCATATCACAAAAGTCATGAGCACTATCCAGTGGAAGCCTTTGGCCATTTTGCAGTAATATTGTAATAAGCTTTGAAAAATTTGTATTTTCAGTGAATTACTTTGCAGTGCTTGGAAACAGTATTATGTATTTACATCGTAAGTAAGTTTGTAGTTTTCTTTTGACCATATTTCAATTGACAACAAACTAGTGAAAATTGACAGCTATTGTCTGATATAATAATCATGTGAGGTTCCCATGTCTGGTAAGTATTGCCTCAATGCAGATTTAGAGTCAGCTTAATTGTTTCCTTCTGCCTTATAAGTAAATTAATATACTACATAGATTGCAGTGTATTTATGTCATCTCTCAACAAAAATATTATTATCTCCAATAAAGTAAATAAATTGATTCCAACTTCTATATTATATTTCTTGTACTCAACTGCCCATATTAGTTTCTTCTTGTTTTTGTCTCATCTATTTTTTGCATTTATAAGGCATATTTTCAGCTGTTGTTCACTTAATCTACTGTTTCTGTTTTGCCTTCTTTTTAAGTCTGTGAATTTGATTTGTTATTTGACAAACCCTGTCTGCTTTTCTGGCAGTTCTCTTTCTCATTATCACAAAATATGTAGTGGCACAGTGTTCAATTTCAGTAATCTCCAAAGAAAAAGAAAGAGATGCCAGGGTCATCCTTGTCATCTATTATAATGTGATAAACATATCCAGCCACCTCAGGAATCAGATGAAAGTCTGCTAATACAAGAACAAAGTCTTCTCATAGGACTAGTGAAGCAATATTTTAGCTCTCTGATCCTCATGTTAGCTACATGTGAAGAAGGAATATATTTTTTACTTCATTTCCTCTACTTCCTAATGCTACATATGCCAGCAACAATATGTTTTCTGTTAAGTAGGTTTCAGATGAGCTTAGATAGTTTAAAGTTATCTGGAAACATATTCTCTGTCTTTTTTGGCAATAAAGCAGTTTCACCAAGAGTGGTCGGGTTTCTGATGCTTATTTATAGTGTTATTTGTTTATAAAGTATATTGCAATCTATATCTGGTAATCATAGGTTTTGGAATATTTATATTTAATTGATTATTTGGATAGAACCAAAAATGTCTTAGGTTTTATGTATCTTACTAATATCTTATCATTTTTGACAACTGAGAAATTATGTAATTAAAAACACAGTTACAGTGGGGAAAATAAGTATTTGACACATCAGCATTTGTATCAGTAAGGGGAGTTCTAAGTGGGCTATTGACACAA